>JAOWBN010235365.1:0-24216 GCA_028565015.1 Pinguicula moranensis
CATCTTGTGTGGAACAAGTTTTCTCTTTGGCTTTGGTCCTCATCACGTACTTGGGTACTAAGGACCCTTCGAGCAACTAGCAACTCACCATGAACAGCATCTTGGTCCTCTACTTGGCTATCTCTATCACTCTCAACTCCCTCCTTGGGTTCCTCTTCGGTCTCATAACCACCTTGTGGGTTTAGTACCATAGTTCGCTTGTTGAGACATTGGCTAGCAATGTGTCCCAATCCTTGACACCTGAAGCACTTGATGTCAATGATGACTCTTCCAGCTCCATTTGCAATGGACAAAGATGTAATCTCACAAGTCATAAACTAAAGCAAAGCTAACTATCAAGTCCAATGTGCCATATATTTATAGGTGCTTGAAATCCATCATGGAGCATGCATGGACGTGTAATTTTGTTTAATTGCAATAAATTCCCTCTTGGCCACTACTTGGACGTGTGGAGTCCATTATGTTCCATGCATGATGAGTTATGAAATGTCTTCAATTGGCCACGTGCATGTCTTGAAGTCCCTCAATCGTAAGTAGAGAATTCTGCATGACTGGACAATTCTCCATTCTCTACATTACTTTTCCATTTAATGCCATAAATATCCACTTGACCATGCCATACACGAACAAGAGCTCTTCATGCATTCTTGTCATTTACTGCTATTAATTCTCCCTTGATTGTAGTCTTGAGCGTGGGTTATATGGGCTTCAGCTTATGATTTTGAATGGCAAATGTGGAGAAGCATGCATTGAATAGCCTTCAACTATTCAAGTGGTGGAGATTCCACCAATTCATTCCTCAAACTCATGATGGTGTTTAACGTGTGATTCTTCTTGGTTTTGAAATGGTGGAGATTCCACCAATTCATTCCTAAAACTCTCTCTTGATTGGGTCATGATGAATGATCCACGGGCTTCATTATATTGTTGGATTAAATGGATAGCCCGTGGCCCTTTTTTGTTGATGTGTCCATGCCCCTTTGAATTATAGCTATCTTGGCCCTCTTGAGTTGGGGTCACGGCCCATATGTCATGGATTAGCATGGCTAATCCTTCTTTGAACTGTTTCAACCTTAGTCTTGTCATTGGACCTTGTGGAAGTTCCATAACATCCTTACTACCTCGAGTTGCTACCCTGCGTACCTCGGTCATCATGAATGCAACATGGATTCCATCATGCATCTTGACTGAAACATGCAAATAGACGACTTGACGATATGAATTTCTCCTACGTTATGATTGTTGCATGCATGGTTTTACATGGAATCATGTGGGCTGATCAAATGAATGAAGTGGGCTTGTCCTTCTTGGGCTTTTGGGCCATCCACTTCTTGAGCGTTTAGGGTCCATTGGACTTGTATTAATCCCACGAGTTTCTCCTTGAAAACTTAGCAGTGATTGAGTGATTAAACCATTCGGCCAAACTAACAGGCCCCTATTGGCTTCGGGTGCTCATGATGTTTCCTTGGTCACGGGTTCATCAATGTGTGGCCTTCTAGTCATCGGTCAGAACCCTATAACTACCATTCTCATATCCCGTCAGAAATCTCCCTAGTTTCTTTCTAACTAAAGCGGCCACAATCTGATGTGACCAGCTAAGGTATGTAGCCTAACAATCGAGCTTCAAATTTATAGGTGAAAGATCAAGCTTGAACTGTGTCTGAGTAGCAACAGTAATAGTAGTCGTAGTTGAGGGACACATTCCCCGCATGATCCCATGAATGAACTTCAGCACCTCGAGTTCAAGCTTCGTCAAGGCCTCCAATCATTTACACACCACATCCTCCTCCTTTTCTTCCATCTCTCACACACAACTACTCCATAATTCAACAATCAACCTCAACAATCTCCAAACATCAATCAACAACTCCAACACACACAACTAATTTGATACCCAAGTTTATGCGAACATCAAAACTTACACAAATCCACAAATCAGCTACCCATTCACATAACCATTCCATCAATTCAAACACACCAACCATTTCCACACTCCAATCACACCCCACGGGTTCACAATTTGTAAATATATATATCACACCCCACGAGTTCAACACTTCTGAAAACACAACAAATTAGAACAAACACAACCACTTCAAGTCGAGTTCAACACTTCACAAAGCACAATCAAAACCCTTGGGCTTATATAAAGTGCAATTAACTCAAATTTAAACTAGGTCCCTAGATTTTTATATCCACAATCCACAATTATCATGCATCTGCGCTTCGTATTTTCATATCCTTAGGAAGTTCTAGTTAGAAGTTAGTGAATATTTCACTCAGTAAGTTATATAGATCTAATGTCGTTGTGTTAGTATTCCTACAATGCAATTTGCTGCAAGAGAGTGGTGGGTTTCTCTTGTAGGGCTAAAGAATTAGAAGTTGCATTCATGGAAATGGTCAAAGAAGATACCGAAGGTAACTCAGTGCAAAGGTAGCTCTGAACCCTATTTGTCGGCTACAAACGTATTTCTTTAGTTCCTACAAATTCTTTTATTCTGCAGGTTGAGCAATTGGAACGAGATGTTGCAGAGCTAAGGCAAGCTTTGGCAGACAAGAAAGAAGGAGAGGATGCAATGCTTAAGGTCTTACTTCTGCAATAATCCAACTTCACTCGTAGCAGAATGCAGGTGAATTGTGTTTTTTTCTTACCAGTGAAAGTTATTAGGTTTTTGTTTTAGGTGTTGGTTAAAGTTGAGCAAGAACAAAAGATAACTGAAGAAAGTCGAGTTGTTGCAGAACAAGATGCTGCTGCACTAAGGCATGCACTCAATCATCTACAAGTCTATGATGATTCGATGGCCAATGAAGTAAGCTAGAGTCTCTCAAGATCATGATGAGAAAACTAAAATGTTCTTCATACTTATGCGGGAAAAGTATGAGAAATCCACGACCTCCATTGCTTAGATGGAGAAGCAAGTAGTGATGGCATATTGGATGCTGGCAGCGACTTTAGAGTACGAATCTGACCAAAACAAAGCTGCATCTTCTCCAAGGTGGGTGATCTATTTCAGTTTATTCCCCAACTCATTGTGCATGGCCCCGCTATGTGCGAATAGTTCTTTTTATCAGGCAATGAACAGTCTCAAGCCTATGATCATGACAGTAAATTCCTTAAAACACAACCTTACAATCACTAGATCACACGAACGACACCATTAGATTAATTTTTTTAATTTTTTAATTTTTTTTCCGAAATATGGAATTTTATTAATTTCCAAAAAAAGATACAGAATTGACAACTCCTGTCCCTTACAAAATCAGATTTAAAGCAGGAAATTTCTCCACCTCCTTAAAACCTTCCCCGGCAAACCTTGGGCGAGGAAAATCCGGGGGTAGGAAAGAGTATGGCAGAAACAACCCCTTTTTACATTTGTATTTGACTATGGTAACTTCCTTTGTTGTCATGCCGCAGGAGTATTTGTATACTTGAAGGTAGCGAGCCGTTTGAAGAGTACAAGAAGTCCCCGTGAGTGGCTCCCCATTTTGCTAAGGCAGGTGCCACTTTATTTCCTGATTTTGCACACAGTGAAATCGAAAAAGATTGTTGTAATTCAAGCAATCCTTTAATCTCTTGAATCTTTTGTCTGATCCTCCAACAACATTTTGTTCCTGTGATACTCTGAATAAGGCCAGGGCAGGATGTTTCAATCTTCACTTCGGACAGTTTCAGGCTGATACAATGATGTATTCCTCTGATCAGAGTTTCCGCCTCTGATTCTATTTCTGTGACGTTCGCCAGAGATTGTGAGAAGGCTAATAAAATATCTCCAAACGTGTTCCTTATTATGCCTCCCCCATATGCGGAGCCCAGGAAGCAGACTCCACTAATATTTAACTTATAACCCATGATGGGCGGGGACCATTCTTTTCTGTTCCTGATTGAAGCTTTTGGTGGTAGCATGTGGATGTTAAGGACTTTTAAGGCTTGTTCCTCTGATTTTTCCGTAGGCGCGTGCAGCTTCGATATGTAAGAGATGTCTTTTAATAGTTCTTTCACTGTCTCTATGGTTATTGCGGCAGATACTTTGATTTCCTGAAATCTGTTTGAACATCTGCTTTTCCATATCTCCCATCAAATCACTGGAGGAATGACCTTCTGAATATATCTTGTAGAGCGTGAGCCTTTTGCAGAATGCCATTTTAGGAGCCTTTCTTCTAATGTTGAGGATGGTTGGGGGATGCAAAACAGAGTATCAAAGTAGGACCACACTGTGTCTGCTAATTCCCCTTGCGAAAATAGATGATCCGAAGTTTCCTCTTTTGAGTTTTGCGTGCAGCAACTACACTTGGATGCTAACTGGACTCCTTTTTTCCTCATATTTATATCCACCGGGACTATATGGTGCAAGATTTTCCACATATTGTAGCTGACCTTTTTTGGTAGATGAGGGTCCCAGATTCTAGAGAATTTGTTAATGGGTTGAGATCGATGCCTGATTTTGTCCCATGCTGATCTTGTGGAGAAGATTCCGTCTTCTGCCGGCTCCCACGACTGTGTATCTTTTCCGTCATTAATCTGAGTCAAGAGAATTTTCCTAAGTATTGATGGATCATTTGGGATTGCCTCTTGGAGGGCAAGGGTATTCCAGCGCTTATGACTTATGAAGCTCTTTACTCGTGCATTTGTATTATTGACCGTGTGTATCATTCCTAATGCTTCTCCATTTTGCCACTTATCCCACCAGAAGCTGATTTCTCCGTTGCCAATTTCCCATCTGGTGTTGTTAATCATAATTTGCTGAATGGATATAATTCTTCTCCATGTGTGTGAGTGTGTCAAAGATGAGCAAGCATTGGCTGGAACTCCCTGTGTGCAATATTTCTGCTCCATGAATTTCGACCATAGTGACTCTCCTTGCCTCAATTGTCACCATAGTTTGAGACTGAATGTTGTGGATATGTCCTTTAATCTTCTTATTCCTATGCCTCCTTCGTGAGTAGGAAAGCATATATTCTTTCATTTTTTCCAATGAAGCTTCTTCATGTCATCTTGCCAACCCCAGAGGAAGTTTGCAAAGGATGCTTCTATGCGATTGAGCACTTGATTACTGGGCTGAATAGTCATTAGTAGAAATATTGGAATACTTGTCAGTACAGATTTGAGCAATGTAATTCTACCACCAGCTGATAGGTATCTCCCTCTCCAACCTTCTAACTTGGACTGGATTTTGTGTAGCAGTGTAGTAAATAGAGCAGACCTCTTCCGGCCATAGTACAGTGGGCATCCAAGGTAACTAATGGGGAGAAAGCTTCTTCTCATTCCTGGGTATGAACTTATGTATTGAATTCTGCTAGAAGGAGCCTTTTCTGAGATGACAAAGCTGCTTTTATCCGGATTTACTAGCTGACCCGAGATGTGTTCATATCCTTTAAGAATATTGAAGACTTCCGATAATGCTTTCTTCGATCCTCTGGTTAAAATAAGGACATCATCAGCATATGCTAAGTGGGAGATACTCCTGCACCCTGTGGGAACTTTGTAATTGCAGCCTAGCTGGTCCAGGCTTAGATGATTTAGATTCCGACTCAGAACCTCTGCAGCAATGATGAACAGAGCAGGAGATAGAGGATCTCCCTGCCTCAGTCCTCTGGAGGAATTAAAATATCCATGTACCTGTCCGTTAATCAACAAAGAAAACCAACAAGAGGAAAGGGATCTCCAGACCATATCAATGAATATTTCAGAGAATCCAAATGCTCTCAATACCTTTATTATAAAGAACCAAGAGATTCTATCAAAAGCTTTAGCCATGTCCAGTTTTATTGCAATGTTGTGACCTTCTTGTTTTTTACCCAATAAATGTAACATTTCTTGAGCGAGCAATATATTATCAGTGATTGTACGACCCTTTACAAATCCACTTTGTTGTGGTGAAATTATTTTTGGAAGGATATGTACCAAACGGGAGGATATAATCTTGGTTATTATTTTCCCTATATAGTTACATAGTGATATCGGTCTAAAGTCTGAGCAGTGTACGGGGTTATCTATTTTTGGGACTAGGCAAATGAGGGTGCTTGTTATGGATTTTGGCAGATTTCTTCCTGCAAAGAATGAAAGGACTGCTGCTTTTAAGTCTTGTTGAATTATGTTCCAGCAAGATTTGTAGAAGTGTCCTGTGAACCCATCCGGACCAGGCGCACTATCACTGTTCATTGAGAAGACCGCATGTTTGATCTCTTCTATGTCTGGCCACTTAACTAGGTTTTGATTCATGCTTTCAGTGAGTAGTACAGGTATTTTATCTAATAGAGTTGGTTGATCCAAAGTGTGTTCCGCTGTGAGTTGTTGTTTAAAGTGTTGGATAAATAGTTCCGGTATGTTTTCTCTTTCAAATATCCGATTTTCTTTGTCTTTTAGTGAGGATGTGTATGTTTTGCTTCTTTTGATTTGAACAGATCTGTGGAAGAAAGATGTGTTTTGGTCGCCCTCCTTTAACCATTTAATTCTGGATTTCTGTCGCCAGAGCATTTCCTCGGCAAGTAGATTCTTCCTAAGAACTGCCTGTTCTAATTGCCATGCTATTCTGTCTGAATCATTGCTTGTACTTTCGTAATTATGTTCTAACTGTAATAACCTGTCTTCCGACTCCTTTATGTTTTGAAAGACGTTCCCATACGTGTTCTTGTTCCATATTTGGAGTGTTTTTTTAGTCTTTTTAGTTTAAGGCCAAAGATTACTAAGGGGTTTCCAGTGCCAATTTGTGCATCCCATGAGTTTTGGACAGTTTGAGCAAAGTTATTATGGTTGATCCAAAATTGTTGAAATTGGAACCTAGTATGGTGCGTGTTGTAGGGTGTTGTGAGTTGTATTAGTAATGGTGCATGATCGGAGAGACCTCTGTGTAGGTGAGTAACATCTGTGTTTGGGGCTTTGATAATCCAGGACTCTGACACAAGAATCCTGTCTAGTCTTTTATAAATTCTAGCTTGTCCTCCCCTATTATTACTCCAAGTAAACCTGCTTCCTTTAAATCCTAAATCAGTTAGCTTGCAATCTTCTATAGTGTTTGCAAAATCAGTGGCCGAACCTAAATGCAGTGGCCGACCTCCTAATTTCTCGGCTTGTGTGAGTGATACATTGAAATCCCCCCCTATAAGAAGAGGTTCTGTTATAGTGTTACTTATTATCCTCATATTTGTCCATAAATCTTGCCTCTCCGATCTATTACATTTTGCATAAACACATCCTATGTAACACATTTGATCTGTTTTCTTGTTAGTAAGTTTTACTACTAGCAACTGCTCAGAGTTAAAATAAGGCATACAGCTAATATGTTCTTTCCATAATATCCATATGGTGCTTGTGGAGTTAGATAAGCCTTCTTGAAATTTTAGTTGATTCACTATTGGGTTTAGATTCATAATGCCAACTTTTGGCTCTAATAGAACAATCAGATCTAAACCATGTGCCCTGATTAGTTTCTTGAGCCTTCCCACTGTAGCTTTGTTTCCTACTCCTCTGGCGTTCCAAAATATTGCTTTACTCATTTGTTGTTTTTGATTTTGGACCTCGTGCTGTAGCCTGTGCTTGTATTGGTGCTTTGAGTGATTAGATAATCTTCTTTTGTCTTATTATTTTTTTTACCTTTTTTCCTGTGTGAGTGGACTTCCTCACAAGAGATAGAGTTCTCCTCATCTTCTTCAGAGTCAGATTGATTTTTTCCAGTCTTCCATAGTTTGAGAGAGCTACTTGATGTTTCATATGGGTTACTAGTGGAGTTTTCAGAGGAAGGTTCTGAAATTTTATTGGAAGATGTGTTGCCTTGCTTGTTTACCAATATTTTACCTTCAAAATCTATTTCTTTGTCGAGTTCTAAGGTAGGTAGTGCAATATGGATAGATTTGATTTCCGTGGAGATCTGATCATCATTATTATTTTCCTTTGTTGTTTCTTCATTGCAATTGTGTGGTTTTGAATAGTTGTCCCGATTAATAGAGCTTGTGAGCAGAGATTCATTGTTAGGGTTTTTCCCTAATGCTATTCTTAAACCTCCAGAAGTTCCTGTGTTTAGAGTTGTAGGATTCATTGCAAATGTATAAACTTCTTTTGGCTCTTGGATGCCGTGGTTAGAGTTTGATTCGTTCATTATCCCATTTTGCAGGATTGTATACTTATTACCAAGGTGTGTTGATTTGTTTTGTGTGTTGGTTATGCGTTCATTCCTTAATGTTGTTGGAATGGTAGGAGATGCATGAAGTTTTGACTTGTCTGTAGCATGAATAAGATCTAGCTCTACTTCAGATAAAACACACTCAGATAATTCAGTATTTCCAGCTTCTAGAGTCTTTACCTCAGGCTCTGTGTGTGCATATGTGTGTGTAGCCCAACCCTCAGTGACATCAACATTAGATTCATGTATGTGTGCAGCATGTAATTGATCTCTATCCACTTGATGACCAGAAACACAGAAACCCCCAGTGACATCAACGGTCCCAGCTAGCTTAGTCTTATCAACTTCCGTGATATTAAATTCAACAGTTTCATGCAATCTATTATTTTCTGATTTGTGTGCATTTTGTTCTGTAAACACCAACAGTGGCTCAGCTATAGCAGGTTCACTTCCAGTTTTTCCAGTTATAATATTCACGCACAAACTATTTCCACTGCCTACGCCTTCCTTAGCATCATGAGAATTATTATTAGCCTTAACGTCATGTTCCCCCAAATTTCGGTTAGATCTTTCAATAAGTATGTGACTACCATTTCCTGCAATGCCATCTATACCATTATCCGTAGCATACGGGACAACCCCTTCAATATCCCCAATTTGATTGTCTATTGCCACAGAGGAAACATATAAACCAGAGTTAGGGGACTTACCTGGATCAGTCTGTTCCTTCAATGTATTCGTTGTTGCTTTTTCAATATTTTCGACTGCTACAAGGAGCCTCGTGACCTGTTTGTATACTTGTGTGGGTTTCCCTTTTCCCGTGTATGGTTTCTTTGATTGATCATCCCTCTGGTTCAGAGCTGCGCGAGAAGTATTTAGCAATGTGTCCGGCTTTAGAATCTTGCAGCTCTGTACTGAGTGGCCTTGTCTATAGCAGTGGTTGCAATAGGATGGAATAGCTTCATAGATTATTTGCTGCCAAAAACCCTCTGCCCCAGCCTTAATCCAGACTCTGCTTGGAGGTTCCTTCAACAGATCGATCTCCACACAGATTCTGGCTTGGCTTGGCCTGATGAGCTGCGCCGTGGCTTGATCCACCATAATAGGGTGCCCAAAGCTCCGGGCGATTGAGCATATACTGTCTCGGCGGAAAAATTGCACGGGGAGGTTGGGCATGGTGACCCAGACCGGAGCTACGCTCGATTCCGCCGTAGTCCTAAAGTCCGGTAACCAGCAGAATACCCGCATCTGATACCCACTAATTGACCATTGCTCTCTTAGCCACATTCGATTCTTGTCGTCTTCGTTGGTGAATCTAAGGAGAATATGCTTCTGGTCGAGTAATCCGGCCGAGAAGTCTGCTTTCAGGCCAATAGAAGTGATGACTCGCCGGATTTCTTTCAAAAGAGGACGAGCATGTGAGAATTTACCGATGAGGGCTAATTTGAAGGGCTCGTTGAGAACAGCCATTTCTTCATCTGTGAATGAGATCGCCGGCTCCCCCTTCCACAGCCATGGAGTTTTCAGTGGGATCGATTCCTCCGATTTTGAAATTGGAGAGCCCAATACAGATGCGAATGTTTTAATAGGGATTTCCGGGGGTTTTGCTAGTGGCGGGAGGACAGCCTGAGGCGGTCCTTTCTTGGCCTGGGCCATCGCTGGCCGGAATGGCGGCGGCAGCATTGTAGATCTAGGTTTTCAAGAGAGAGAGACAGAAAAATAAATGTATTCACATGCCCTGTTAATGATCCGGTAATACCGGTACAAAATAGTACGACACCATTAGATCACGACCGATATGTAGCTATGTCTCAATAGTATTCAAACCATGCATGTTCTTACAATTGTCATGAATTTGAGTCCAACATCCATCGAGAGCAAGAACTCCTTCATGTTTCCGATTCCAAGATGCTCTTAATTTTGTATTGAACCACGACCATTCCAGGCCTCGGCATTTGGAATCTCTTGGAGATATTCAATAAAGAAGTCTGGACTGCTGTCCTTAGGTTTGGGTTGGCGAGATCGGGATAAGGCAATTTAATTTCTTCTTAGTCTTTCTCTTATTAGGATGATGAAGTTATACTATTTATTTTTTTGCTCCTGTTCCTCATTCATTTATACTTCTCTCAAGAGGGGAAGCCAAGGAACAAAGTAGCATCCAAACTAAATTTGTTGATTTCAAAAAAACAATACTCACATCGATACAAAGGCATAAAAAGTATATTAGATACAACAACAAAATTGTCTACGACATTTTGGGTATTGAATACAAAATCCACAATTATAGTTTTTTTTTTAGATAAGTTTTGTGTAGAGGTTACCATCTGGGTTAGGCCGGCCCATTTGCCTTTTTTGATGGGTTGTTCTGGCCTGATCCATTTTTGTTAGGCCAAGATGACATGGCCAATTAGCAATTTGTGGCGGGCTAACACAGCACGACATGTGGACAGTGTTGGGTGGCATTTTAAGGCCCATCAGGAAGCCAAACCAATGTCAAATTTTTTAAATGTTTTATTGTTTTTTATTTATGACAAGAAACCCAACTGCTATTCTAGCCCATGTTTCGTGGTGAATCAGCTTTCGGTAGGTGAGGACAGTTGTAAAATATTTTTCCTCTATATTTACTCATAAAAGGTGCATATGTCATTTTTTTTGGATAGGTAAATATGCATGTCACTTTAATATAAAAAAATTCAATTAAAAAAATACATCCAAAACTTGGGGGCATTGCCCGCTCTCCCTCATTAGTAATAAGAAATTGGTAACTGGTGTTTTTTTTGTTAAGCTAAATTTCATTAATGAAAATAAAAGAGTACAAATGCTATACATAGAGTCTACTTAATAAACAAACATATACAATATTACTATTACTATGTATACATCAGAAACGACTGAAACTGGATAATTCCATTTTGCTGTTCTTTTTGTTCTTTGGGTAGGATTGTTTTGCAACAGGTATGCTTTCTCTAGTCTTGTAAGGATTGAGATCCAAACTCATTTCCTCCTCTGCTCACAATCTGTGGATGTTTTGTTGGTACATAACTCTCCCAGCTTCATAGTGTCAACATATCAATCAATTTGGTACACAACTCAGTTACACAGTTCATAATTATCAACATATCAGCCAAAGATGCAAGTATAGATTCCAATGTCATGGCTGGAAACCTATCAATTCCCAGTTGTTAGTGGAAATTGGTACACAACTCATTCAAAACTATACCTGCATTAATGTTTCAGATGCGAGTATACTTGAGGGTGTTTCGGTTGAGCTGGTATGTATTGAACCTATTGTTGATCAATCCTCCTAAGGATTAGAATGTGAAGTTTAGGCAGCTTCTTGGTTTTAGCAACCAATCGGTGGTGGAATAAGGAAATAGTCTCTCTGTTCTTTTTGCTCTAATCCAAATCCATGATACAGAGTTTGTATTATGTCTACTTCTTTGGCTTGGAAATGTGACAAGTTCCTGGTTTTCCATATAAACTAGAACAAGGCTAACCATATTGATTTCCAAGCATCTTCATTAACATCTTGGGGTTTAGCAGCTAAGAAAATCTCCAGTGTTGGAGCTTGTGTTGTATTGAGCATTCCCATGTCATCAGCTGATATCCATGCTTTAACAACTTTCCAATCTGCACAGTAAGTGAATAGATGTTCAGTAGATTCATTACCCGAGTGACACAGAGAGCAGTTGATGTCCGGTCCATCAGGGATGATATGCCTCCGTTGTAGGAATGCCTTGATTGCTAGTGTATTTTGGATAAGTTTCCAAGCAAAGATTATTATCTTCTTTGGAGCCATCATGTTACAGATACATTTGAGGTTGCTTGTTTCCCCTAGTGTGTAGGTTGTAGGTGAAGCAGTAGTGATCTGTTTGTATGCAGTTTTGACTGTGTACCTGCCATCCATGTTCCCTTCAAACACATATCTGTCTTTGCTTGATTTGTTTGGAGTTATGCCCTGTTACAAGCACAGTAAGTCAGTTAGCTCAATAAGCTCAGTATCCTCAGCTGTCTCCTCCAGTACCATGTCCAGTGCCAGGCATTGTCAACCCAATGCCCCATTTCTGATATGTAGATATTTTTATTTATTGGGACTCTGAATAGTCATTGGTATCTTTCAGCTAAGGATATGTTTTGATGCCATTTATGAATACAAAACTAGATGCCTTCACTACAACCTAGGCTGATCTTTGTGGTTTGACTAAACCAGTTGGAACTTAGTGTCTCTTGTAGGTTTTTCCACCAACTAAAAGCACGTAATCTACCTCTTATTCTCCCATCATTAGGCTTTCTTAGCTCTCTGAAATTCCCTGCTTCAAGTGTACCATCTTTGCCATATTTAGATCTAAGTATCTCCATTGCCAGACTACTCTCCTCAGACAGAATTCTATCTCTCGATTTGCCAAGCATGGCTGCATTAAAGTTACTTAGACTACGTATTCTCAGTCCTCCTCTTGCAACTGTTGTGGTTATCTTGTCCCAGGCTATCCAGCATATCTTCTTCCTGTCCTTACTACTTCCCCCAAAGAAAGATCTTTGTAGGGTAATCAGCTTCTTGATGACTGATGAAGGAGCTTTAAAGAACCCAAAGAAATGGGCTGATAAAGCAGCCAGAACTAAGTTTAATAGGACCAGCTTTCCTCCACTGGATATAAACTTGTGATCCCATAGGTTTAGAGCTTTGTTAAACTTGTCTAAAATAGGCTTCCATGTGGATTGTTTGTTGGGGTTAGCTCCCACGGGTAGTCCAATTTATTTGAAATTGGTGAATGGTGTTGCGAGACTCATCTATGTCTTAAGGCGATGTGAAGCATGAGCTAGAAAAGGACTGACGTAAAGTCTTGTACATATGGATTCCTATATTGTCAACAAAATAAATTTATTTTTCTTTTAAAAAATAAATTTTACTATCAATTAGGTCAATTATTTTTTTTCTCCCTTTTGAAAATAATCGTTTTTGTTAGATATGAGTTTTGGTCTATTAACCAAAGAACCTGTCAATTTTTGATATTATCAAAAATATTACTCAAGTATTGGACATATTTACAATTTCTCTAGTATCAATTATTATCAAACTATGCTAGCGTGGTAACAAGTTAAAACAACCATTCATCCCCTGTACTATTGATATTGAGAAACTTATCTTCTTTTATTTTCAAAAGAGCCAACTTAGCCTCGTGTTCTTTAAATAAAAGTCCCACTGCCCCGGATGTATTTTTAATCCAATTAGTTTACAAAAATGAAAACTTTGTTTTGGGATTTTAGTTTCCGTTTTTTTCTTTTTTTTCTTCATGTACACACGCTCATACATACCCCTGCATTGCAATGCTTCTGTGTATCTAAATGTTGCCATTTATAAATATGTTAACATTTCAATGTATGTTTAATGTTTGACAAGGCCGAATTTTTAATTTTTATAATGTTTTTTAGGTGCGATTAGAGGTGTCAAAATCTAGAGCAAAATGCCAATAGCCTCCTTGTACTATACCTAATAGCTAATTTACCCCCCTGTACTTTTAAAACAGTCAATTTACCCTCATGTACTAATCAAAACAAGCCCACTGCCCCCCAGAAATTCGCACGCGCGACACTGCGTCTGGAATTAAGTTTTGTAATGTGAAAAGTCTACTTTACCCTTGATGAGTCTAGACGTTCTGTCTCTCCTCGAATTCTCTCATCTTTAGCTGTGCTCGAATTCATCTTTAGCTTCTTACTGTCTCTGCTCGAATTCATCTCTGGCTTTCGGTCAGCTCTGTTTGCATTTTCATTGTCCGAAGTTCATCCACAGCGTGTGGTGATGAAAGTGCATCGATTGCTAAATGCAATTATTTCAGTTTTCATCCCGTCTAACGAGAACTGGTCACCTTTTCTTTGCGTTTCGCAGCGACTCTAATATGTTGAAGCCGTAAAGCATTGCACAATGGAAGATGATATGTTTTCTGGGATTGGTGGTGGTACACATGTTGACAGCAAAGTTCTTCAGACTCTGCAGAAAAGTTTCGTGCAGGTCCAAAATATTTTAGACCAGAACCGTCTCTTGATCACTGAGATAAACCAGAATCAAGAATCTAAGATCCCCGACAACTTATCCCGAAACGTTGGTTTGATCAGAGAGCTCAACAACAACATCAGAAGGGTTGTTGATCTCTATGCTGATCTCTATGCTGATCTCTCCAACTCCTTCGTCAAATCCATGGAGGTTTCTTCTGAAGGTGAGTCGGCAGGAACAACCAAATCTGACGGAAGAGGTGGACAAAAGAGAATTAGACCCAGTAATTCATGATGACTTTGAAAGCATGAAGCCATTTTCTCGTGAAATTTTGTTAGCATTTTGGCTTGCTTAATGTGTTTCATTGAACCAAAGCATAGGGGATACACTTACATTTGTATTATTGTGTAAACTGTACCTACTAACCTAGCGTGGCCCTAACATTCCTGGTCTTTCTTGCCCCGAAAAGAAGAACAATCCAATCAACTACACCGCCGTTGGAGCGCAGCTGTCCAGAGTTATCCCCTCAGCAGGCGCCGACTTACCTAGTTCGAACCGCCGGAAACCGAGAAAGACACCTCTTTTCTCTTCGATGGTATCACTTTCAATCGCAAAAGGTTTTGCTGTGATTTAGCTAAATTTCAGGTGAAAGGAAGATTTCTACTTTTATCTAATCTCAGGAGCTACTCTTCTCGTGCAATTGAAGTGTGGAATGATTCGTATTCGTTATTTGTGGGAACTTTAAAATAGTAGAAAAAAGAGAGTGGTGTTGTTGCGGAACAAACTAAAATGATTGACGGTAGAAAATCGATGATAGAGGGTGGGGTGGCGGTTCGAGCTGATAAGAAGAGAGGAGAAAAGCGGCAGTATCAGGTGAGGATTTCACTCTTCTTCCTTCCTAAATTGTGTAGAATGATAACGGTTTTATGTTGCTGATAGGAAGGAAATCTAGTAGATGTGCTGGAGAATTAGTTTCTAGGTCAAGTTTACCTATTGAAATGTACAACATTTTTGTTTCTTCATTTCGTTTTCGTTGCAGACCCTGTCGAAGGATTCAACGTGTTTCGAAGTTAAAAGTCAAAAACTGTAGATGATGCAGGAGAAGACATCCAATCCAGGACGAAATTTCACAACAAAAGTAGGAATTTTATCGGCTGTTGGAGGTTAACTCTCCGATTTCATTTTTCTTTAACAATTTACTTTTGGTATTAGATTTTTACAGTTCAAAGAGGAGCAATTGGGATGCGTATTAGCTAGATATTTTTGTTAAACTTTTAGTTCCTATGGAAGCATAATCCAATAATGTCAGCCTTCTTCATGCTTACCTTTGGGTTTCAGATGGGTTCTCTTTTCCGGAAGTATAATATTCATGTTTCTGGAAGCAACATTCCTTCTCTACTTCAGAACTTCACAGAGTTGAGACCCAAGTAATTTATCTTATCGGTAGTCACATTTTTTTACTTCCGCCTACTGTTTGTCTTTGTTTCTATCACTCATTAGATTTCTAATAATTTTTGTACCTGGTGCAGTTGGTCCTGTAGTAATTGTGTATGAAAAGCAATACTTTTTCGTTCATTTAGTTAATGAATTTGTTTTCACTGAAGTTTAGTTTATTTTCTGTCCGGCTCAAGTATAAATGCAAGTCTTACCTATTGCGTAATTTGATTGAACTTGGGTTTAAGGATCCAACACCAATCCAAAGGCAGGCTATTCCAGTCTTACTATCCGTATGATATTTTGTTTACCCCATTTATATCTCTTGGTTACTGTTCAGTTTTATTTTTGTCCCACCCTTCTTCATATTGTATGCTTATGCTAAAGTAATAAGTTAGGATGCTCATTTACATTCTTTTCATATTGATTATTTTTGGTGTGTCCCTGCCCTGCTTTTATGTAATAGCTTGTTTATTTAACCTTTTGATCCTCAGGGAAGGGTGTGCCTTGCATGTGCTCCTACTGGTTCTGGAAAAACTTTTGCATTTATTTGTCCTATACTTATGAAACTTAAGGTATGTATCGACATTAGAATCACCTTTATAGTCATGCTTACTGGTGCCCCTGTGCTAAAGTATTTGCTATTTAACTACCAGCATGCTTCGAAAGATTGTACTCACGCTGTGATTCTTTGTCCAACACGTGAATTTACTGCTCAGACTGCAAGAGAGTGCAAGAAATAGGCTAAAGAAAAGAAGTTCTACATCAAGTTAATGACTAAGCAGCTTGCTAAAAGTGGCGATTTTTCAAAGCTACCTTGTGATATTATAATATCCACTCCTTGTCGGGTGCAATATGCTATCCGCGAGAGAAAACTTATTTATCCAAGTAAGAAAACTGCACAATTTGTTTTCTGCGTTCGTGTTTGTGGGTATGTTCTGGTTATCTGGGCATGAGCAATCTTGAATATAATGTGTGCCTGCTTGACTAGCAAGATTTCCTGCTGAAAACCATGGCATTTAGAATGAACTTCAGCTGCATTTGATTTGAGGCTGACTTCTTTTTATTCACAGGGTTGAATTTCTTGTCCTAGATGAATCAGACAAGCTTTACGAATAGGCTTGATTGAGCAGGTTGATGTTGTAGTGAAAGCATGCTCCTGTCCTTCAATCCTGCGTTTATTGTTTAGTGCTACTTTACCTGATACTGTTGAAGAGCTTGCACGCAGTATTATGCATGATGCTGTTCGTGTAATCATCGGCAGGAAATAAGAAAATAACTTCTTCAATAAATGCACTATTATGCATTCTTTTTACTGAGCTATATTTATCTTTAATCAATAACGTTACCACTACGGTGATGAATACTGAGATTAATGATGCATTATGTGTAAATATGATTGTTATATTTTTTTACCCCGATTTTGGATTTTTGCACGTCTATTTTGAACAGAAATTCAGCGTCTGAATCAATTAAGCAAAAGCTCATATTTGTTGGAAGTAAGGAGGGCAAGCCGATTGCACTTCGTCAAATCTTTACAGAGCCGCATGTATCTTACTCAATGGACAATGCAGAAGCCAGCTTTTATTTCAGAGTTTGAATCCACCTCTGTTACTTTTTGTTCAGAATAAGGATCGTGCTAAGCAACTGATAAGCTGGTTTCGGGTCAACTTAATGTTGACAATTATGTCTTAAACTTGCTTATCATCACGAGAATAAAGTGCATTTTATATCCATTTCTTGTGGTTTGATAGGATTTAATAATATTGTGTACAAATCAAGAAATAAAGGACAATGGCTCTAAACACGGAGGTTTTGGCCCAAAGCTGCAGTCGTAACTCCATTTTGGATACCACAATCCTGTATGGCGGGAAAATGCCAAACTCTAAGTGCACCAAATATTGTAGTCGAACCATTTTAACCCTTGTGTTGGTAAAAAGCTTCCGATGGAAGCTATTCGTTGCGATATAAGACATTTCGGTGACAAGATGCAGAAAAGAAAAAAGTGGTTGGCTCATCTTCTTGGTTTTTGTTCGTGGATAAAGGATTGGGAAGCTCTCGTTAGAGAATAACATTTCTAAGGGAGTTCTAGGAGCTTATCACGGTTTATTTTAATTATGAACTTATTAGTTATGAGCATTTGTGAACCCCATGCCTTGTTCATGGATCTAGGGCGTGGTGTAATCCTTGATGAGCTCGAGAGAAATCTTGAATGTTTAGCTTGTTATGTTTGATTTTATCATTATTTCATCCTAACTTGCTAGTGTCTCGCCAACATTTGTAAGTTTAATAAGCATGGTGGGAGATCGAGAAATAGAAATTATGCTAGACATGGTAAAAACAACAATAATCAACTATTGTATGAGAATATCTATGGGGTTATTGCTGCTGTGTGTGGATTTCCTAAGTATAAAGCCTTTGGTATATTCAAGTGTAATATTCAAGAGGTGCATGCTTATATATCGTAAAAGAAATGTTTATACTCGAGAAAGATTTACATCTATGAGAGAAAATTTTGGTGTATTCAAGTGTGCTATTTAAGAAGGTAAATTGACAATATATACTACCCCTGGATATCTACCCTTCTTTATTGCATTTAATATGTTTAACGCGTAGACTAGTGAACAATTTTGAAATCATTTGTCAAATTGCATAAAACTTACTCATTTTGGTGTTTGTCAACTACAATCCTCTCATCACTTTATTACTTGTTCGACTTATGCATTTGCAAGACAATAACAAACAACAACTCTATAGTGATTGAAATATGATAACATTAGAGCTGATGTCATACATGCGGATCTTTCCCAAGTACAGGTAAGATATTATTTATGTTAAGACAAAATATGTAAATATGTCTCATTGAATCAATTATGGTAATTGATTTGTTAATTACCTAATATTATGAATTCTAATTAGAGTAGGATTCTACTACCTAATTAGGATTATGATCAATTATGTAATTATACGTTAATGATTGAACCCTAATCTCTCCCTATAAATAGGACGTTCAGTATGCCTATTTACACATCCCAGTTTTCTTATTCTTATGTGTTGAGACAGTTTCTCTCGAATTGTTGTCTTATCATCTATGAAGGCGGAGATCTGAGTATGTAGACTACGAGGGAGGAGAGTCTGGTAGACTCCTGGTTCGTGTTTGTGATATAATCAACCAAAATATTATGGTTGGTTCGCGTTTGTTATATAATCAACCAAAATATTACGGTTCTATATACTTTCGCATTAAATATATGATTCATTCATATTTAGTTTAATTATTAGATCCGTTCCAATTAGATCTACAGTGGTATCAGAGCCAGTGCCATGTTTTGGTATCTATGTTCGATTATTTTGTTAATCCAATGAATTTGTATGAATCATGTTCTTTTATTTCTCGTAAGAATTCTGTTTCTCATGTAAAATCTTAGCAAAATCTTGATATGTTTTTGAGGAATTTATACTAATGGGAATTATGTGAAATTCATCATATGTGGAATTACGTATTTCTTCTTGAACAGATTATTCATTAATCTATTGTTAATTATATGAACAAAATCTGAATTCGTAAACTCAGATTTAAGAATTCTGAATTCCGATTTTAGAATTACGAGAATTACGTTTTTTTTAATTTACGTGAATTACGTATTTTTGATGTGTTATTATACGTAACAAATCGTAAGTCAATGGAACGTGAATGAAAAATCTAAAGGTTTATCACACCTTCGCCATCACGATTTTTTGTAAATCTGATCGGATTAAACAAAATATGTGTTACAGCATATCTGATCGTTATGTTATGATTAATTAACATGAATATGCTAATAATTATTATGCTGAATATGTGTTTTATCATGCATTTTTTAATAGATAATAATGCGTAAATTATTTTGTTTCAGAAATTTTAGTTATTCTGAATATTTAACTTTGTGTTAAATTTCATAAATGAGTTTTACGAATATAAGTATGTCTTATATTTATTTAAATTATTGTGTTGAAAGATTTATTGAGTATGACAATACATGCAATTAAATTTTAATTCTTAGTATGCATAATTAGGAATTAATTTAATTTATTGATTGCAATTTATGATTAAGAATTAATTTAATTTGCTTAGTACAATTTAATTCTTAGTATGCATAATTAGGAATAATGTGCTAACTGCAATTTTAATTCCAATCATGTTTATGTGAATTAAAAATTAATTTTATTAGAGATTATGTTTCAACCTAATAAAATTAATGAACATATAATTGATAACTATGTGTTAATAATTAAATTATAGTAATCAAAATCATATTATCATAAAAAGTTTTTGAATCCTCGAGTTCCTGTAGCAGAATTCTCTCCGTACATGATGATTTTTGGCCACTGTAGCCCTCCTCCCTTCTGCTTCTTCTCGTCGTTGCCTGCCATCTACTTCTCTGACATCAGCTACTCCGGCTCCTACTCCCCGGGGATGCCTTACGCGACCGGGGAGTCAACAGTTGTTTGTTTTGTTCCCTATTCCTCCGCTTTACTCTGTTCCCTCCTTGTTTGTGCTTCTCCTGCGTGGCTAGCTTACACCCGTGCTACTCGATGTCTTCCTGGATCATTCCTCCTCATCAGCTAAGGATGATGAAAAGAGCCGCCATAAAGGTCGGCAAAGCACCGTTGGTTGACCCTCCTATGCACAACATCAGATCTTTCCCAGTACCCCCTCAGAACCCACGATCTGTTCATGAAAGGCTAGGGCCTCATGTTTCTATGCCTTTAGAGCATCCCAAACGCAGAGGTCAAGTGTCTACAGCTTCTTCCTGACCAATTTTCCCAAAGGATGTGATGTTGACCGGCTTTGAAGTGCGTTGAAGCATCAAGGCACTATTCAAAACCTGTCCATAGCTCACAAACTCAATGTCCGTGGCCTTTAGTTTGGTTTTATGGACTTCCCCCATGTGGAGGATGTTGACCTTATGCTATTTAAGCTCAACAACACATGGCTGGGGGCATATAGATTACATGCTAATTTAACCAAGTATCCCAAGCGTCCTTATCCAAACCATATGGTCAAGTCCTCTAGCACTCTAATCCCCTTGAAGACGCATGTGAAGTTGCTCTCAAAACCCTTAGATCAATCCTTAGTGCTAGGCTCCCTTCCAGGCAAGATCCCTGACTTGCAAGAGGTGCTTTCCTTGAGCTCCTCTGTGAGTGTTGACTCTTGGCTTGGGCATAGCTATGTGGCTAAGTTATGTCAGCCTCATAGTTGCCGTGATCTGCTTAAAGGTTTGAGATCAGCCGGGTATCTGAACGTGGTAGCCAGCCCTCTGGGCCCCAAAACGGTTCTAATTTGGGAAGAGGAACCTCTGGATCTCCACAACCTCATGAGTAATGACAAGGACTGGCTGGCCAACTGGGTGGAGGATATCTCTCCATGGTCCTCTCAAGAACCATCTCCCAATTGCATCTGCAGGATCCAAGTCTTCGGTTTGCCGATCCAGGCTTGCTCCAATTCAAATTTTTTTGCCATAACCAACCAGTAAGGCAGGTTCCTTCATCAGCACCGAGCATACTTGATGTGAATTTTTGCTCACAGAACGAAAACGTGAAATCGGGAACTTATTCTTGCACAAGAGATACACAAATAACACGATTATCAACTGAACAAAACTGAAATCAGATAACAATTCAGAATGTATAATGGAAAGAAACGGAGATGGCAGAAACGTATTAAGCCGTAGAAACCCAATTAAACATGGAACATCAACCCCTAGCCAACTACTACGCCAGAAACGAATGTAAACCAGAGGTTCAATCAAACGCCTACTCGAGGATCTACTCTACGATAAATACGAGTATCATAGAATCAACCTTTACATGAATCCTAAGAATCATGCAACCTAATTCTCTTTAGAATAGGAATTCAAAGAAACAAAGAGATTCCTCTCAAGTTCATAACTTGAATAAAACGTTCGTCCCTAAAACTGAGAAAAATTTGCCTTTAAATATGCTATAGTTTAATGGGCCTCTAGACTTTATTTGAGACTACCTAATTTAAATCCTATTAAAGATGGATCTTACATATCAAACATGTATAGACCTCTGATTAGAAGAAACCACAAAACTGCGTTTTGCTGTAATTTACATTGCATGGTCCAATTACTTGAAACCATGCAAGAATCCAAATTCGTCTCAGGCCTCCAACATTCATATCAGCTATGGTAGGCGGCATGAGATATCATCAGACCAATGCCGATCATCCTGTATTTCTGAGGCACAATGGAGATATATCACGATATTGGTAGTCTATGTGGATGACATGATTATCACAGGTGATGATGAGAATGAGATGACAGAGCTGAAGGAGAGACTAAGAAAAGAATTCAAGGTGAATGATTTAGGACAGATGGGATACTTACTTGGAATAGAGGCAGTTCGAGGGCCTGAGGGGATAACTTATACCAAAGAAAGTATGTCTTAGATTTGCTCAATGAGACATGTATGCTAGGCTGCAGACCTGCCAAAGTACCAATCGAGCAAAGAGTAATTTTGAGTGTTGATGCTGGTGACTGGTGAGCCAGTTGACAGAAAGATATCAAAGATTGGCGGGACGACTAATTTACCTGAGTCATATCCGACCTGACATATCCTGTGTTGTGAGTGTGTGAGCAGGTAGATGCATGACTTTAGAAATGGTCACATGGATGCACTGTACCAGATATTGAGATACTTGAAGAGTAAATCTGGAAAGGGATTGACATTTTGGAAGAACGAGCACCTGAGTATTGAGAGATAGTGTGAATCAGATTGGGCTAGTTGTGTTGATGACAGAAAATCCATATTAGGATACTACGTGTTTGTAGGAGGCAATTTAGTCTCCTAGAAGAGCAAGAAATAGTCAATGGTTGTCCGTTCTACAACTGAAACAGAGTACAAAGCCATAGCCCTGAGTGTTACTGAGATGATGCGGTTGAAATTACTTCTGATGGAGTTGAAGATGAGTGAGAGAGCACAAATGCAGTTATGGTGTGATAACAGATCAACCGTCAACATTGCAAACAATCTAGTTCAACATGACAAAATCAAGCATGTGGATATTAACAGGTCTTTCATAAAAAAGAAGCTGACCAATGGACTCCTATAGCTGAGACATGTGACTACCAAATTGCAAATTGCTAATCGTCTCACTAAAAGTCTTAAGACAATAGATATGAATAGACTTTGTAACAAGATGGGCTTGATCGATATATTTCACCCATCTTAAGGAAAAGTGTTGGATTTTATGTTTATAGTGGGTTTGGCCTAAGTAAAAGCATATATATAAACTCTTATAGTTTGAATACCTAAGACAACAAAATATTTGGTAGTATCTCTAAACTCAATAGAAAGGATAACCAGTAATCGATCAATATAGTACCCAAGAGAAGGACACAAATCCTCATACTTACATAAACAAACAATACATTCATTGCTTCTAAAGCTGCAAGTATGATGGATCCCTTGCTTGAATGCTCGCGAGTCCGTTGCAAGAATTTCCAATAGCGCCAGAGCCATCATGTTCTGCAGCAACGGATGTACCTGAAGTTTCCTTAGTTTGCCGATACTCTATGTTTTCGCTGTAGAAAGACGAAAGTTTGCGTGCATGGATTAATAAATACGAGGATAAGAAAAACAGAAACAATCTGCACTCAAGATTAGGATGTAGAGACGAACAGATTTCATCAAAATTTATTTACTAAGAGACTCTACTGGAAATAGGAAAGAGCTATCTGCAATAACATCGCTGAGAAAAAGGAAGACAAGCATTGAAGATGTATCCATCCATTATCCTTACTCACGATAAGCTAGGCCCCAATCAAATTGCCCAGAGCAGGCGCATGTACCCAAGCATTTGCACATACAAGTCAATCAAAAAGTCCATCACCTAATTACATGATTCTACATGATTTTGTGCTAATCAATTAAGCCGAAAACTATAACAAAGAACAGCCAAGAACCCTAAACAGAACATTGGGATTAAATTCCTAATCATGAAATACATAAATGCCGGCACTGGACCACATATAGCCTGCGATTTGGTAAACTATACTGGATACATTACGACAAGTGATGAGAATGTATCAATTCAGTAACTGATACACACAAATCAGGCCCATGAATGGTTGAGATATGAGACGTAGAATATACCTTGCGCTTCTTCAATTTTTTATCCCCACTATTAGCATTCCTAGAGACATTAGAACCATCTGTGGCACTACCCGCAATAGGTAAAGTCTTGATTTCATCATAGAAATTTTCTGTCAGGCCCCGCAGCCTGGATATGTAACAAAGAGAAAGATTAGGTGATCAATTGATTGACACAAGAAAACTTGTGGCAAGGTTGATTACTTCCTGAATGTGTTTCTAGCTATTCATCCTTGGATCTTACCCACTACTAGACTTCATTAAATATTTCATCTTCTTCTTCTCAACTTTAGTGATAGGGGCACGGACAAAAAGTTCCTCCTCTTGTCGAGCTCGTTCGTCCATCTTTGAAATGTAATTTGCCATTTCCCTACTCTCGGATCCTAAATTTTCTCTAACCTGCAAATTTTCATACAAAAGTTAACATCAGCAAAGAAGATGAATAAGTAATGGAAACTTTTGCCATCTGCATACCTCCTCAGGTCTTCCCTCAATATCATTCAGTAAGTCTCTAACATA
>JAOWBN010235366.1:0-12361 GCA_028565015.1 Pinguicula moranensis
TGCGAGCCGAGGTAAACAGAGAAGATGGGTCCGTACACTTGTGACCATTCTGTGAAGCAGCGTACGAGTACGGGCTTGATGTCGTATAGGTTTCCGACCACCGGCAGAGGCCGCGGACCTGGTGGGAGCTTGTACCGGAGGCGGCTGAATAGCTTGTAGGCGATGAATATGGTGAGAAGGGAGAGGATTAGTATAGGGATAGCCATTGTTGGAGAAGGCAAGTTGGTGGTTAAAGTATTTGTGAGTTGTGTGTTTATATATTCATATATGTTATGGGAAAGTGTGAAATTTTGGGTTAGTTGGAGCGCGTGGGGACGGACGGGTTAGATGGATGTTTGAATATTATGTTTGACACGCTACTGCTTAGGCAATATATATCCGCAGTCAGGATAGAATGGATTACAGAATCAATAGTCTCCGTTTGCTATATTGAATTTACGCATGAAGTGCAACTACGAATACAAGGGTTATCTATTATTAAAGTCGCAGTTGTCCATGATCACCCAATTTTTGGAAGGTGACGTGAACAACTCTGATTGATCAATTTTTTTTTTTATTGGTACAAATTCTAGACCCTTCACGCATGATCATTTTGCATGTGTTGGTGTATGTTTTGTTCATGCTTGAGAAACACCTGTGCCCTGAAGGCACGGACAATTACTAGTATTTTATAATGAGGGGGCAAACATACGTTTTTTTGGGTAGCGGGAATGAAAATAATATATTTTGAAGGGTGCGAAAATAAATTTTGTGGGACATCTTTTTACCACATCTTCTATTATCTATCTTGCCTGAAAGGGTAATAAATTACGACGCAACCGGGCTTGCGGCGATGGCACAACACGTTTATCCGGCACCATGTTTGGCCTGTCACATCAAAAAACTAACTTCTTAATCCACTAATGATCCATTTGACAGCGAATTTATTCCAATCCGATAGAATTATAATTTCGTAATTGTTGTATTTTTTTTTAGTTAAGAGTAATTGTTGTATTTACAAATTTTAAATGCTTACACCACAATTAAATTGACCAATCAGAGTTGTCAATTTACTGGAAAGCCATGATTGGACGAACTCCTTAGGGTGAGCGAACATAATTTCCACAAAAGAAACGCGTATGGTATGGCTATATAAACTAAGAGGATGACTATGATGAACTTGAATATGTGGAGTTCCCCCTTTGCTCGATTATGAGTTAGGCCCGCCATTTTCGTATCTGAATCTGAAGATGATGTTGAGAAAAAATAGATCCATAATGTTGTTTCTTATTTTTGAATATTTAGTTTGTTGGATGTTAGACAAATTTGTGAATTTTCTATTATTCAATGATTTTGGAAAAAATTGTGTATTTTCTATTGTTTAATGCTATTTTTTTGACACATTATGAAGCCTCACCTTCTTTACAAGTGACATATTTTTGGAAAAGTTTTGCCATTTCACAATCACCAAGATTTGTGTAGGTCATTTAGTTAAGTTGTGGTACATGTTGTACACAATTGCTCTTGTTTTGCAGCAATTTTGTGATGGTCCCTGTTCAAACCCACCCAAGGCTATTACTTCCTTTGCCCGATTATGATTTTGTTGGTAGTTTGGTTATAGACAAATTTATTTGTTTTCGCTATGATATAATACTTTTGAACCTCAACAAAGGTTTTATTATGGTATAATGTTGTCATGTTTGTTTTTAGACAACTCTATCTATTTTTGGAAAAATCTACCTATTTTGCAACGGGGAGTTTTGTACACTGAAATTTGCATATGCATCTTCAGCAAAATCTAACAGACCAATAAATTC
The DNA here is from genome assembly GCA_028565015.1 of Pinguicula moranensis. Lineage (NCBI taxonomy): Eukaryota > Viridiplantae > Streptophyta > Magnoliopsida > Lamiales > Lentibulariaceae > Pinguicula > Pinguicula moranensis. The sequence goes on from JAOWBN010235366.1 coordinate 1,797, forward strand.
AGAAAACAATAAAACCAACCTTAAACATCAAACAAGAGTTCAGAAAAACACAACACTAATGCAAGACCTTAAACCAGAAGAGTTGAGAAAATACAACACCAATTCATAGCAAAGTTTGACTAGTTTGCCGAATTTGGTGAACCTACCGCCTTCACTGCACCCCACTTCCCCTTGAAAAAGAGTCTCATCAAGTCCTCCCTTCCTTCACGTCGTAGATTCTTGCACAGTGCATACTATCTGCGGTGCAACATGAGGTGATCTACAAGGTCGACCTTATTCTCAAAGTTGAGGTTCTCAAACTCCTCCAAATTATGGAGCAACGTAGCTGCCTTCTTGTCATCGGGCTCATAGCTTTCTATTTCTTTGGAGTTTCGATCATAATAAAGTTATGAAGCAATGCACACTTAAGCATAATATTTATTTTTTTATCTTTAGGGGGTAATAGGTTGGGCCCCTTAACACCAGCCAACACTTCTTCAGAATTTCAAATGGTTTCTCAATAATATTTCGAGTTGTTGCATATCGAATATTGAAGATCTCTCGTGAGTTCTATGATCTCCTATGTCCAATCCCTACTCCTTAAGATGGTACCTTGTGGACCTATAAGGTTGAGAAAATCTTCACAGTTCATGTACCTTCCATTGCACACATAGTAACTTGTGACAAACGAGCAAACTATGTTAGTTGCATGCAAATTAACTTTTGAGTTTAACTCAATTAGATAATTAAAAAAGTGTGGATATACCTTGTTGCACCCTAAGTCCTATTGTTTGAGTCATAGCATCCCTCAACACTTGTGCACCTGTCGTTGAACCTTCCCAACCAGCAAGCAGGTATCACAAACTCCAAGCATATTTGTTGCCAACTGTCCTTTCCTAGATGTAGCGTGGCTGGTCTGCAATGGGTGCATGCACAGTTATGTATGTCCCATTCAAAACCCCAAGCAGCCCTTCAACGAGATTATCAAATATGTTAGCAAACAATAAATGGTAATTTTTGAAACATTGAGTAAGGTAAACAAAATGTACCTTAAAACAACTCCATCTTCTGTTAATGCACTCGTTGTCTACAGGTTTAGAAACAAGAAAGAATATGTCCTTGAGTTTAACCATAATCCTTAATACTTCATGAAATGTCATACTTATTTTTTGTCCACTCATTTGAAAATTTGTTTGTAGTATCTTATTTTTCTGGTGATGGGATAGTGTGCGTAGGAAAATCGCAGTCTTCTCCACAACTCAAACATACTGATCATCCTTCATGTCACTGTCATCTCTCAAGACCCTACACAGCTCGGGAATTGCTCTATTGTGCATCATGAGATTGTTAAAACAATTTATGTTGTTCCCTTGGGTTAATCTATCCCCAAAAAATATTTTTTTCATAAATATTATCTAGAATTAAGTGCTTAGGTGGGACATTACGCTTAGGTTTTCGTTAAGCCTTTTCATACTCCTCTTGCCTCTCAAATGCGAAGACAATACACATAACAGAAAGAAACAATTTTGTACTGAACATGACTGTCGTAGGTCCATTAAATCCATCATTGTGGAGTGTTTTTTCGGGGTTAAGATTTCAAACCACACAACTAAACAGTTCAGTGCAAACAATATTCACACATATCTAACACAAAAGGAAAGACCACATATACATAATCCTAAAAGTATAATGTAAATGCAGTCAAAAATTGGTATGGTCAATTTTTGACCTACTAGGAATATTAATTTTATAGGATTGATATCGACCGGAAAATATAATTAGAAAATATGAGGAATAATAAATTGCAAGAATATAAGAAAAATGCGGAATGGGGATCGTGGTCCTTTTTCGGGTAAAAAATGGTGATTGAGTTTTTCAGGACGATAAGCAATTTTCAGGTTAGAGGCCGTATTTAGGACCAAATTCTTCCTTGACCGAAACTAACTTATTATCCTTCTTTTCTCAATATTTTTCTCAAATCACAAACACAATTCTTTCTAGACAATTTTTTTTCTATCACTTTTTCTCCTCCCAATTACATTGACCCTCTTAAAACCTCATCCCTAAGTTCAGGGGTGAGTACTCATATTATTTTCACACATGCTAATCTAGGTAGACAAATTGATCTTTTTCTTTGCTCTTTGGGCTGACGGGTTTTAGGCTTCTACTGGGAGTTTTTGTGGCCTTTTCAGTGGGCTTGGTTTAGGCTGGGTGATTTTGACCAACACCAAAAATGATATCACAAAGATTACTCACAACATTTTCGTCGTGTTCTCTATGGCTTTAGGCAACATGATGTTCCATGAAAAAAATATTTAATAAAACATAGTATTAGCATCTAGTAACACTACAACTGTCCAGATTTAACCCACAAGAAACTTTAAATGCACGAACCACAAAATAGAATTTCAACTAAACAAAACAAGAACCAAGCACGACACTCACACAATCCATAAGTCAAATACATAACAGCGAGCCAAAATATAGATATGAGCATAAACTCATGAACTAAACTACACATATAACGTATAGAACTAAACTCGTAAATTAAAACCTGTAAAGTAAAACATGAAACCATAACTTTCAGCAAGAAAATCCCCTTAAACCGTCAACTATACATGACAAACCCTAGATTAGAAACAATATAATTAAATCGGCAAATCAGAACTGAAACAATAACTATACATGCACGCATATTAATTGTCCTAACCCTTTATACCCCGTAAGCCAGAACTAAAACAATAAATATAAATTCAAATCTAAAGCGTAAGACGATCGAAAAATGTTTACACGTAGATGTGGAACACATGATCCAATTGGTCGGTAAATCTGAAAATGATGAACGCGTTGAGGGATACGGCATCTTGAAAGTCAAAATCTTTGATTCAAGGTTGAATGCGGAGATGGAATGGGCAACGATAATGCAGAGATGGAATGGCCACAAACGAGATGGAATCTAGGGTGAGATTTGGGTGTGCGAGTTAGTATATATACGTGACAAATGTTGTAAATATAAATTTTAGACGAGAATTGCAGGTAATTTTTACTCGGATTAAAAGCTAGATAATGTTATCCATCCATTTTTTTTGAATTGATCAAACTTATACGCAATCAGTAACAGGTGGAGCAATAACAATCATTCCAGTCAAAAAAATAAAAATATGGGATATCAAATAAATTGTGCATGTGGAGAATTCACCATATTCATCACTTATCAAGCAGTAATTGATCTACTGAGCTAACCTTGAGATATAATTTATTTATAATAAGTGCCTATTTTGTACCATTATTTTTTTAGATTATTTTTTTTATTCTTTTTTTAAGATTATTTAAAAAATAGTGTTTTAAAACTCCACTTTTACTTTTACTTCTCCTTTTTTTTCAGTCAAACTTCATTTTTTCAGAAGTAGGTAGGAGGCTATTTTTTATTCTACTTCTATTTTTAATGATAATTTTGTAAATAAATTAAAGTTATCTTACCAAATTTAACTACAAAAACTATTTAATCATCTGATAAAATTTGATTGCAAACACTATTTTAATAATTTTTTAATTTTTTTTTATAATTTTAAATAATACAACATTAAAAAAAAAGTAGAATAAAAAAGATAAATAAAAATAAAAAATAATTATAGGTACAAAGCAGACCTAGGTGAGATGACAATGACATATTAGCATAGGCGTAGTCCTTCACAATCTTTATTTTCCCTTGCAAGATCCTCCGTCCCCACGACCTAAATGGCTAAATATCAGATCGCTGCTCATTTGCAACATTTTCCAATAAAAGCATTGGAAATGGGTTAAATGCTCATTTACGTCTCTCTTTCTCGACAAGATTGTTAATTTGAGTAAGCGTAAACTAGGATAAAGCAAAGATTTAGGATTAGGGGCAAGAGAAATATCTAAGAGAGAGGGATGTCAACTTAAAACTTAGAGCAACGAGCCTGAGAGGGATACGAATTTGAAACCATTTATATCATTCATTAATCATTAGTAAGAATTTAGAGGTGAACCATTTTTTTCAAAAAGAATTACACAAAAAGTAAGAAAAAACTGTGGTTGTGGGACCACGCCCCCTGCCCTACCTCCGACAATGAGCGTAGATCGAGGGGTTGGTGATATTTGCCTTGTATATCAATAGTATAATAATGTTGTTTAATCAATTTTTTTCCTAGAACGATGTGCCACGATTAAACAAGTCCTCACGGTTACGTCATGGTTGAACTGGAATGGTAGTTGGTAGGTTTCGAAAATTATTGTTTTACTTTTAAGTCGACCCACCTACTCTACTAACCTTAGCCTCTTTTTTTAATCCCTTTGTTTTTACTTTGGATACATAAATCATAGTAGTTTGGTGGGAATTGGAAGAAAATGAGTTGGACAAATATTCTACAGAAAAATCAAAATAAGTGATGGTGATGCTGATGGTGATGCTGATGGGTTAAAAATTTAATATTGTATTCCAATTTGTTGAGTACTTCAATTCTGATACGTAACTGGTGAGACAAAGACATCACTGTGTCTCGGCGAAGAAGACAATGAGAGTACCATTCACTTGAATTGAATAAACAACATTGTACCCAAAAACAGCTAAACATTTACAAAAGAAAAAATAGAAAAATAAATAAAAGTGGACCTAACTGTCCATTTTACCCTGAACGCTTTAATTGCTAGGTATGCTGTGTTCACGGCTTGATGCAGCGGAGAACTTGATAATCATCACGGATCTTCAACAGACTGTACTTGGCGAAGCCTTAGTTCACTTCAACAGATAGTATGCTGGTCCACATGACTTGTTTTAAAGGTACAAACAACTCACCAGAAACAGAAAAATGAAGCGAAAAATCACTGATAATACTCAAAAGTGTTACTGATACCCCTCATTAGTAATGGCCGAATAAAGAACATTTTCCCCGCATGATCGAACAGGTAGGGTAGATAAAAATACCCAAAAAATCGATAATACTCAAAGTGTTACTGATTCCAATACCAAAAATCGACTTTTTTTTTTAATTCTATGAGAATTTCTGCATATAAATACTTTTATTCTTATTGTACTCTGTATTCGAAAATATTATAGTGAACGAAGAATCTACCCGTAGCCAACTTTGGTACAATATCTGTAATTATCAATTCGGTATCGGTAAAAAATGAACCAAATTCTTTTTTTTTTTATACAAAACAATGTCATTTTTTTAATTGATAAAATTATTAAAATATTCTAAAAAATTAAAAAAAATGTTTCCGTTCTCCAATAATACTGATACCAAACCTAAATACCAAAAATTTTGGTATTTTGGATAGGTACCGATACTGAAAATCCATTACCAAATATTTTCGGTATGACTATTGATATGATTACCAATTGTTCACCTAGTACAGGGTTACCACAAAGCGTTAGGGCTACGACCACGGGTCTAAAAATATTTCTCTTCAGCCCGAGATTTAACCGATTTATGACTGGAGGTTGCTGGAGCATGGCTCCGTGGATTAATCAGATGTTCTGACCCCCGAATACCACGGTTATTAAAAAAAACAGGGCTACCACAAAGCCCGTTGTTTACAGCATAAGTAGACCCATTGAAACTCTCAGACGGGCGGATACAGTTTTGGGCTTATGTAAAATGGACGGATACGGGTTTGGCCGTTTAAAAAATGGTCCAGTCCAATTTCAATGTGAAAAACCCGTTTACGAAATGGTCCGGATAAACCCGGACTGCCCATATGCCGAACTTTACTCAGACCCTTTGAAACTCTGAGTTGAGTGCTTGAGGGCATTCTACAGGATAGATTATTATCAGATAGATCAATAATTTGAAATAATCCAATTGTGCCGTGCCGTGCCATGCTACATGGTTTCTGCTCGGAGAGATGGTTTCTCGAGAGACCAAGGCTTTCTAGCAAAATCATTCTATGAAACCATTCTCCTTCCCCTCAAATCTGGAAAAAGACTCTGGAATATTTCCAACTGATTATTGGAAAGGTCAATGAGTTTAATAAATCCTAGTGGGGGTACATACATGTCCGACTTATAGTATGTGCTGATGTATGAAGCCTGATAAAATTTAATTTATACTTTTACTGAATTTTGTAAACTATTAGTCAAGAACGTGTTCAGGATAATTAAAGAATTTTAATCCTATGAGAATTTCTGCATATAAATAACATTATTGTCATTATATTCCGTATTCAAAAATATTATAGTGAATAAATAACTCTAACTGCCGTGAAATTAACCAATTTAGATGAACCATGTATTTTTCATTTGATTTTTGCACTTATCATTGATCATCTGTGTTAGTTTGATCCTAACAATGTACATGTGCAAAAGATTCGTCGTAAAAGAATAGAGATACATATCTGCCTGCAGGTTATTTATTCTTGCCCTATCTCGAATTGTTTTGCCCCTTTGAATTCTGCAATTCCACTCTGAACATGCCTAATCAGAAAACAAATGCCAAATCAATATTAGGAACTCTGAATTCAGCTCTGGCTCATCAATCGCGATCTTGAAAAATAACAGAAAGAGACCAAGAAAGCTGACCATCTCAAAGAGTTAAAACAGAGTATGGAGAACTAACTACAAATACAGAATAGAGAAATTTGAAACAGGGAGTTCCTTACTCAGCAAAAATATCTAGAAGCATGGAAAAGCTACCAGGAAAGAAAGAAGCAACAAGTTTTGGCCCCTGATGCTTCCTCTCCCAAGGCATATGGCAATTCGGTCATAGCCTGGGAATAATTGAAGTTCATACAATGCATGCAATATTAATGAGACAGAAAATAGAGAGTATGAAGTACATCAGAAAAATGAACCAAGTTAACCAGCAGCTTGCTTTAGAAGTCAGGTCTACTGATCAACCTGTGCTTGCTGAAAATGCAGTAGAGAATGTTGATTTATGAAGATAATGAGCTGTAACATGAGAGGATTGGGTTGCCTACCAAGAAAAGGGCCATCAAAGGATTGGTAAGAAAATATGGTGTAGAGTTAATGTGCATACAGGAAACTAAAATGGAGGAAATACAGAGGACAGTAGCAACTCTATGGAGCCACGATGATTTTGAGATGATTTTAAAACCAGCTAATGGAATTCTGTGCTCTTGACTAAAAGATGTCTTCAGATTGAGCAATAATTGGGAGATAAAAGGAGCAATGGGTATAAAAGGATATTGGGGTAGTGCGGAGATATACATTAGCCTAGTAAATGTATATTCCTCCTGTTTTATAGACGCAAAACGAAGACTGGCAGAACTAACAAACAGAATACAAAATACTGCTACAAATTGGTGCATTGTTGGAGATTTTAATGCCACAAAATCTAGTCACCTTTTCTGCTTCAGAAGCTGTTGAATTCCCAGATTTCATCCACGAATCACGACTTATTGATCTAACCCTGTACAGTACAGAAATAAGTTTACCTGCTACAAGTCTGATGGATTTGACGCTAGTACACTTGACACGTATTTAGTAAATGATGATTGGTTAAACAACTGGCCATCTCAATTCTCATAAACAAACCACATTGGAGAGCCTTTGCTCAGACCACTGTCCCTTATTGCTAGCAGAAGAAAAAAAAGATGGGGGGATAAAACCTTGTAAGGTCATTGATGCATGGTTAAATGATCCTACTCTCAGGCCAGTGGTTCAGAAACAATGGAATAAAGACTGAATATGAAGGAAAAGCTACAAGACTAGCCAATAAGCTGAAGAATCTCATGCATAAACTGAAAGCTTGGCAAAAAGACAATTTTGGGGATATTAGCAAACAAATAGCTACTGTACTTTGAATTATAGAGCTTCTGGACAGCAAGTTAAACACTGGAACTATCTCAGAACAAGAGTCTAACAGAAGAAAGAGGCTTGGTCTGAACTATAAAGACTACAAAAACTGAACGACACAATAATCTTCCAAAAATCAAGAAGCAAATGGCTACAAGAAGGGGATACAAACTCCAGCTATTTTCATGCATGCTTCAAACAAAACAGGAGACATGATGAAATCAAGGGTCTTTACTTTGAAAATGAATGGAAGGAAGAGGTTCAAGAGGTGAAAGATGGACTGAGAACACAATTTCAAAACCAATACCAAGCTGAACAAAGAGCTAGGCCTATGTTCAGGATTCCACCAATTCGCATGTTAACAGTTGAAGAAAACGAGACCCTGATTGCAGAGTTCAGTGAAGAAGAGATTCGAGCTGCTGTATGGAGTTGCAAAAGTTCTAAGAGACCGGGTCCTGATGGCTATAACTTTAGATTCTTCAAGGAATTTGGGGACACTCTCAAAGAAGATTTTATCGAGCTCATCAAGGAATTTCATCGGACAGAAAAACTGGTAGCTCTTTTATTACTCAATCATCAAAAGTGAATAATCCTACACAAGCAGCTGATTTCAGACTTATTTGTTAGTGAGACTGTGCTTACAAGGTGTTGTCCAAACTGCTGTCTAAGAGACTTAGCAAGGTATTACCAATGCTTATTTCAAAGAATCAGACTGAATTTTTTGAAGGCAGATTGATCACTGACAGCATATTAAGTGCCAATGAGATAGTTGATCATGCAAAAAGATCCAAGAGAAAGTGTGTTATTTAAAGCAGATTTTCAGAAGGCTTTTGATACAAAAGATTGGAACTATCTATTCACCATTATGACAGCTATGAGATTTAGTGCAAAATGGAGCAATTGGATGAAAGAGTGTGTTACTACTGCTAAAAATCTCTATCTTAGTGAATGATAGTTCAACAAATGAGTTTCAAATTCAGAGATGATTAAGACAGGGGATCCGCTATCCCCCTTCTTACTTCTAATATAATAGCAGTTGAAGGCCTGTCACTATAATTAAACCAAGCCACTCAAAGAAACCTGATATCAGGTTACAAATAGCTGATCTATCAATTACACATTTGCAATATGCAGATGATACCTTGCTCTTCAGTGATGGAAGTGAGAAAGATATCCTGAGACTTGAAGCAGTCTTGAGATGGTTTTATTTACTGTCTGGGCTCAAAATTCACGTATCCGATATAGAGCTGAAAACTTACCTATTTTGCACATCAGCTAAGTTTCCATTCAAATATTTGGGCATGCCTACTGGGGAGAGACAGAATAGATGTTCTCTATGGAAACCAGTGATCAATAAGATCACGAAAAAACTACAAAGCTTGGAAAACAGATTCCTTTCTTTTGGTAGGAGAATAGTCTAAAATAGTTCGGTTCTCTCTCAACTACCTGTCTATTATGTGTCACTTTTCAAGGCCCCTCAACAGGTGATCAAAGAAATAACTACGCTGCAGAAAGTTTTTGTGGGGGGTCAACCTTACTGGTGGCTCCAAAATTGCCTGGATAGCTTGGGATCAACTCTGCCGGCCAAACAGTGAAGGAGGTTTGAGTTTCAGAGAATTAAAGAGCTTTAATGAAGCTCTACTAACAAAATGGGCGTGGATAGTTATCCCTCCAAAATTATTGCCACTTAGAATCATTCAAATACGGCAATCCGAGCAAGGCAAGACAAATTTCACCTCGAAAGCAAACTGGAAACAATATGCATCGAATTATAAACCAGTAGTAAAGGCAAGCCAAGCAAGGCAGAATTAATCTCACCTTCTGAGCAACCTGCGAAATGACTAAGTCTGACACCAGTCACATGGCCAGTGGTGTTACTACACATGCCGCATTCCCAAGCACAACATTATTTTTTGTTATCTTCACTTCCCACCTATGAGAGAACGCCATAGGAATCTACCAGAAAAGAGCTTCCATCTCCCTCTCTTTGCACTCAACTTTCCTGAAACGAGGACAAAATTGTAGCACACACAAAGCAAAGGCGAGGACAAAAGAATAGAGCAATGGCTATTTATTCCACCTTCGGCAGTCATTTTTCATGAGAATTTCGGATAAGGGTGACAAAGGAAGTGAGTGTGTATCTATACTTTTTGCAAATCTCCTCAAAAAACAAAACAAATCAATTGAAACACAACAAAATTTTCCTCCAGTCAACTCAGCGTAATAGAGAAGAAAAGAAAATGATGCCATCCAAAAACACTAGTAGTCTCATTTCAAAAATGTCAATTCAATGGACTGGAATTGGTGAATATGTATATTTCTGTGGAAGACTGATTTCTGAGAAGACTACTTTTTTAAGGGTAAGTAGACTCTTAATATGCTTAATAGCCCAAGTTTAAGTCAAGTTAGTCCAATCTAGGCATGGGATAGTATTAAGAAACAGTCCATGCTGGACTGAAAGCACCCACCCTAAATCAACTTAATGTAGCAGAGATTAACATTGCTAACAAGAAACTTAATTCCCTAGAAAAGACAGTAGATAGTGGAGAAGGGGATGGGAAAAAGATGAAAATTCATCACAACAGAGAGCAATCAATATCTTGAAGTATTCCACAAACAAGAAAAAGAAAACTCACTTACTAAAATGACAAAAGATCTGCCCTACATGTGCCTCAGTCAAAATGTTTAAATATATCCGAGTATTTTCAAGTTTAAAGCATGATTATGACAAGTTATAAGTCACAGACACAATAGTAAATGAAAATGATAACTTGGCTGCAAGTGCTGAATTCAAGAAGTTCTTTCT
>JAOWBN010235377.1:0-12360 GCA_028565015.1 Pinguicula moranensis
TCTCGGGGAAGAGATTTAGTTCGTGGATATTACAGGGACTTTTATAGACCCTTCAACGTGATCAATTCAATCCCGGAAACTACGATCCAGAGACGCTTCCGCATCAAGTAAGTATCGAATACGATTCGGTCGCATTTGGATTCGTTCGTACTCAGTTTTTTTATATTGGTTAGTTATGTCCGTTCTAATTAGCCAGGTCTACAAAAATCAACGGCCGATGCTCCTAGAGAGTAGTGACGAATCCAGAGGTCTGGTTTAAGGGACAAAATATTTTTAATGGGAGAGAACTATGCAAATTTTTTTCTATACGTTTGGCTGCGCTTTGAAATTCTATTACGTTTCATCTTTTGGCTTTTGCTTCTTATTCTTATCGCGGATGAAAAAGTTATTGGGAATGTTCACATATATCAAGAACGCATCTAGAAAATATTTAAGGGGTGCAAAAGTTTAATTTTGTTGTGAATTTTTTGTGTAACCGAAAACAAATACAAATCAAATATTAAATTGAGCAAACAAACAATCTCAAAATTATTTATCAAACTTTTCCTTCCTTTCTTCTTTCTCTATTTCTCACTTTTTTTCTCCACTTCCTTCCTCACGTCATATATAGATATGGATGGCATTCATCTGTCTACCTAAATTAGCATACAATTTATTACATTGCATTTATTGTTTTAACAATATTTGCATACATTCATAACACTCCCCTTTGAATGTCCATCTCACCATGCCTCGTTAAAATCTTATTAGAAAAACCCTGTGGGAAAAAATTATAGTAAAGGAAAAAGAGTACATGCTCTTATGATCTACCCATGTTGGACACATCTTTGAGTTTTCTCATGCCGATCCCTTTGACAATCTTTTCATAAATTGCAGTAGGTAGTGCTTTTGTAAACAAACCTACCAGATTGTCACTTGATCGAATTTCCTGAATATTTATATCACACTTGTCTTGAATGTCATGTGTAAAGAAAAATCTACCAGATATATGCTTCGTCCTATCCCCTTTAATGAAACTTTGTTTCAGTTGAACAATGCAAACGACATTATCTTCATAAAAAATAGTTGAAATGTCCTTCTTGGTCTCCAAGCCACACATTCCATGAATATGTAGGGTTATGGTTCTTAACCAAATGCATTCACGACTTGCTTCATGAATTGAAGGATTTCTATATTGTTGGAGGAAGTAGTGACTAATGTTTGGTTAATAGAATGTCACAAAATAGTTGCACCTCCACAAGTATACAGATAATCCGTTTGAGATCTAACTTTGTTTGAATCGGATAAATATCCAGTATCAACCAAACTAATTAATTTTAGTTTAGATACACTGGGATAGTATAAACCCATACCCATTGTTCATCGAAGATATCATAAAATGCGTTTGATTTTCGAGTGTCTTCTAGTTGGAGAAGAACTATACCTTGCTAATAAATTTACTGCAAATGATATATCAGGTCGTGTGTTATTAGTAAGATACATCAGTACTCCAATTGCAATAAGATATGATACTTTAGGATCAAGAAGTTCTTCACTGTCTTCATGAGGACGGAATGGATCATTTTTCACATCAAGTGATCTTATCACTATTGGTATACTCAATGGATGAGCTTTATCCATATAAAAAAAATTTGAGCACTTCCTCCAAATAATTAGATTGATGCACAAAAATTCTTATGTCAAATGCTCAATTTGAAGACCTAAACACAATTTTGTTTTTCCTAGGTCTTTCATTTCAAATTCTTTATTCAAACAAACTGTTGTCTTTAATAACTCTTTAGGAATTTCATTGATATTTATGTCATCTACTTAGACAGCAATGATGATAAGTTCTGATCCAAATCTTTTTATAAAAATATATGCGCATATTGGATCATTTTTATAGCGAACTTTCAATAAATATGTACTCAAACGATTAAAACACTTACGTCCAGACTATTTCAATTCATTAAGAGATTTATTTATTTTAATCGAATAAATCTATTAAAAATTAAAACTTTATGTTTCAGGTACTTTAAACCCTTCAAGGATTTTTATATAGATATAATTTTCTAGTGAGCTATATAAATTGTCACTACATCCATCATTCGAATCTCAAGCTTTTCATGAATTGCTAGACTTATTAAATAACGCCATGTGATTACATTTATCACAAGAAAATAAGTCTCTTCATAATCAATGTCTGGACTTTGGGTAAAACCTTGCATGACAAGTCGTACTTTATATCTCACGATTTCATTTTCCTCATTTCTTTTTCACACAGATATCCATTTATATCCCACTGGTTTTATATCTTTTGGTATAGGGACTACTGGTCTAAAAATTTCATATTTCCTTAAAGAACTGAGCTTTGAAGCAATTTTTTTCCAATTTGGTTAATATCCTCGTTCTCTTTCATCGCATGCTATATTATAAATAAAAATATCATCGACATTTTTTTATCTCGATTTCATTTTTTTCCATTACAACATAATTTATGGAGATCTCCTCATTTTTAGGTACCTGAATTTTGTCATTTATGTCTTTTGCCACTTTTGGAGTATTACAGGTCTCTGCTAGAGATTTTATTTCTTCTTCTGGAGTATTACGGTTCTCTGCTAGAGATTTTATTTCCTCTTCTGAACTATCCTCTATATTTGCTCCTTCCATTTTCTGAGAATTTTTATCTTTGAAACCGATTGGTCTTTCACGCTTCAAACATGATTTAGACTCGTTTGCAGTAAAAACTTGTCATTTTGGAACATTAATTATAACTAGAGCATTTGCAATTGGTATATTAGATTTGGTTACTTTTTTTAGGTCAGTAAATGTATCTGGAAATTGATTTGTTAAATGTTGCAAATGAATAAGCTTTTGAATTTTAAGTTTACATTGACTCGAACGAGGATCAAAATGTGATAGTGAATATTCATGCTATAATATTTTCTTTTTAAGCTGTTTATTTTCTTCCCCTAATGTTAGAAAAATTGATTCATCAAAATGACAATCAACAAATTTTGTTGCAAATGAATCTCCAGTTGATGGTTCTAAAAATTTAATTATCGAGGGAGATTCAATCCAACATATATTCTCATTATCCTTTGAGAACCCATATTTGTGCGTTGTGGAAGAGCAATTGCTACAAATACCGTACATCCAAATATTCTTAGATGGGAAATGTTTGGTTCTTGACCATAAATCATTTGCATCGGGGAGAATTTATTATAACCTGTTAGTTTGATACGAATAGGTGTTGCTGCATGTAAAATTGCATGTCCCCAAGTAGATATGGAGAGTTTAGAATGCATGAGCATTGGCTTGCAATCAATTGGAGGCACTTAATAAATGATTCCGCCAAACCATTTTGTGTATGAACATGTGCAATAGGATGTTCAATGATTTTTCCAATTGACATACAATAGTCATTAAAGATTTGTGATGAAAATTCACCAACATTATCCAGACAAATTTTCTTTATTAGAAAATCAGGAAAATGAGCTCGCAAACGAATTATTTGCACAAGTAATCTTGAGCTAAATTGTAAGTTGATAATAAGCATACATGTGACCATTTAGTTGATACATCGATTAAAACCATAAAATATTTAAATGGTTCGCATGTTGGAGGTATGGGCCCACATATATCTTCCTGAATTCTTTCAAAAAAATGTAGAGTTTTCTTACCCAACTTTGTTTAATGAATGCCTTATAATCAATTTACCTTAAGAGCAAGTAACACATGAAAATAGGCCTGGGTATTCGGAATTCGGAATTCAAAATTCGAAATGGGAATTTTCGAACCGATCCAAAATTATTTTGGAAATGGAATATAATTTTTTAACCGATCCGTATTTTATTTTGGAATTCGGAATTCGAAAATTCAAAAATCGGTTTGGAATTCGGAATTTCCGAACAATAATAAAAATTAAAATAAAATATTTTTGAAATTCAAAAATATTTCGGAGAACTAGAAAAAATATTTTGGAAATTCGGATTTTTCTAAAAAAAATTCGAAAATTCAAAAATCCACCCTATATTTTCGATCCGATCTGAAATATAATTCGGAACTAAAATCAGATTCCGATCCGATCCGATCCAAAATCGGAATTCGGAATTCGGAATTTTGGATCAGAATTCAGAATTCAGAAAATTTTAGAAATTGGAATTTCTGAATTTTGAAATTCTGAATGCCCAGCCCTACATGAAAATTGCTTGGTTTGAAAAATCTTTTTTTTCATTGAATGCCCACATGAATTTTCTATGATTTAAAATGATCGAGGATGGCCAAAACGGTCATACAAAACTTGGAAAGTGTTAGTAGTCTTTAGACTTTCAACAACATAAGTTTCAACCGTTCTTATTGTTGTGTAATACAATCTAGAAGATATTACGGGTATTTGCATTTCTTACTGAAAATAATTGATGTAATGAATAAGCATTTTTCATCCCTTTTGCTCATTGTCTCAATAAATTTTGTTGAGATTTAGATGATAATAAAATATCATCACTTATAAGTTTTGTCCCTTGTGTTAGTACAATTTGTGCTTTTTCAGAGCCTTCAATTAATTTTATACTACTAGATATTGTATTACCATATACTTCTCTTGTAGTTAGAAAATAAATTATTTTTTAATGTTGATGATGTTGTATGTTTATGCATTGTCTGCAAGACATGCATCTTCCTTATTTGATTTGGATAAATGCATAGTTTTTTTTATAAGTAAGTTTTGAGTTTTATTTAAATTTTGAAACACTGAATAGGTGCACTTTGTATAAGATTATCCCATAGTATTTGGGCAATCTTTTATCTCTACATATACATCAAGGATCACGGTGGAAAAAAAATGCTAACACATAATCTCGGATGCCGAATTCAGTATGGTAGCATGATAAATGCCAGGACTTTCTCAAACGATGTGTGTCAATACCACGACTGGAGTTGGATTCTTTCCAAGATCGAATCACTGCCAAAAGTTTTGTGTTGAAATCTCACCTCATTCCGCACGTTCCATAAGGTTACTGTACAATGCTAAATGTACTTCCAAATCTGACTCACCGAACGGTGCGGAGTGATCCCCATGTGTGCCTGAAAATGTGACGCCCGCCGGGCATAGTATAAAGGGACGCCCGCCAGGCATAGTATTTATTGAAGATAAATCCATAGTTATCTTCAATAAATAAGTAAAAGTGAGAAATAATAAATGAAATTACATAATATTTTCACTACTATTCATAGGATCGTGGTTGACAAGAAAATCAGCAACATCTAAATGTATCACATCAAATTTGCCATGGAGAAAATCATCTTGAACAAAGTTCATTTCTACATTTGACATTGAATTTTGAACAAAGTTTGTCTTCGCATTCTTCCCTTTAGCCTTTATTAAAGTTTGATAAAAATCTACAAAGTGCTTTGGCGTATGGCTGGTACGGGACCAATGATTATTCATCCCACATCGATGGCAAAATTTTTCTACATTTTTGTTGCTTTGGGATTCTTTGTTTCGACCTTGCATATTTTTATTTTTCTCCCATTTCTAGTACTTATTTGTATTCTTTAGATTATTGCGACGAGAGTAAGGATAAGGTGTCCAATTTTCACGTCCACGACCATAACCATGACCATGACCACAGCGGGGGCCTTGGTTAAATGCATTCACACTTTCGAAAATGGAACAGAACCATTCGGGAGTGATTGATAATTTTTTATAAGCAACTCGTTATTTTGTTCAACCATAAGATGGCATGAAACCAGTTCATAATGCTTTTTAAAACCCTTTTCACGATATTGCTGTTGTAGGAGCATATTAGTGGCGTGAAAAGTAGAGAATATTTCTCTAACATGTTCTCATTGGTAATCCTTTCACCACATAATTTCAATTGAGAACTGATTTTAAACATGGCTTAAATGTATTCGCTTACAGATTTAAAATCTTGTAAGCGTAAATGCAACTAATCTTAGCGAGCTTTTGGAAGTATTACAGTTTTCTGGTGATCATACCTCTCTTTGAGATTTTTTTCAAAGATCTGCAGGATCTTTTATGGTTAGGTATTCTACTTTGAGCCTCTCATCAATATGATAACAAATAAATATCATAGCTTTTGCATTATTTTGTTGAGATGTTATATTTGCATCTTTTATGTTATCTCCTATACCCATATTGTCTATATGAATTTCAGTATCAAGAATCAATGACAAGTAATTTTTCACGGTGATGTCAAGAGCAACAAACTCAAATTTAGAAAAATTAGACATGATAACACTAATTGACTAATTTTACCTTATGCTAGTAGCTCGACAGTAGAGTCGTACTGATAACATGTTTGAGAAAAAAGGTAAATAAGTGAAAATACGCAGGATATGTTTGGGAAAATTAGGTAAATAAGTGAAAATACGAAGAATGATTGTCTTTCTTATTAACTTCTCCGGAAAAAGGAGGTCGCTCATGGCACCGTAGAATTACCTTAATTTGAAGTTGATAACAAGAATCTTTTACAAAACATTTCTCGCTATCTTACTATATTTCTCTTCTCTTCTCTCGTGTTTTTATAGGAAGATAGGAGGATAATGTGTTTGCTCCTCCTTGCCCATTTGCCACCATGATCATCTTTGTGTTGACACATGATAATGCATGCTAGATCATTTATCATTGTGTTGACACATGATAATGCATGTTAGATCATTCATTCACAACAAAATCTTTTTTTCAAAGAAAATGAAAATGAAACAATGGTTTCTAACCGAAAGCCCTTAAAAAATTAACTACTCAAGTGACTCAGTTGCACATGGATGAACTAATCCGACGTTGTGTTGAATTAGTAAGGGAGGAACACTCAAAATAGAGCATGTCTATCTTGGTTGTTCCGATCCTATATTATGAAACCCACCCAGAAAACTCTCTCTGCATAAATTTTCATCCATCAACAAGGGAAATCATCTTGATCAGTCTCTGGGAGTGATGCTTCCCACAGTCTTCGTCGGCGTCCAGGTTTCTAGCTGTATTAGACCTTGTTCGACTGGTATATGGAGAATCCAGAATATGAACTTCACAAGAGTACCACTAATGTTAACTAATGAGATAAAATAGTAACTAGTGTGACTTTCAAAATCTGCACAAAGCTGATGATCATAGAAGGTACTGTAGAAAAATGAAGTTACAAAATAGTCCTTAATTAATGTATAATCAGAGCCGTCGATGTGTTATGTGATCTGGTGGCTGTGATTGATGCAACTGTTCAAATCTGAACCCTTGGTCTGTAACTCAAACTAACGGCCCATGTGAGTCTGTGATTTAGTGGGATGAAGAAATCACAGTCGTTCATGGTCCTCCTCATCAAACGGTCAAAATTGAATTCGACGTATCGACTGCCGTGACACATGTGAAGCCTTGACAGTCTCTCAAGGCTCTTTGGGGGATGAGTGGGTGCACTTATCACATGTGCCCTCATAAAGAATGGTTTCAAGATCTAGATGAAACTAAGAAACGTGTAGTATACATGGGAAATCACAATATATGCTCTGTGTAGAGGGTATGGGGACTGTGAATTTGCATGTTTTGGGTGATAAAAATATTGGCATGACAAATGTGATATATATTCCAGACCTAAAACGTAACCTGATTTCTTTGGGAGCCTTGGAAGAGTCTTGATACTCTTTCATATGTGAAAATGGGGTTCTAACTGTTTTTAAAAATAACATATCAGTCTTAACTGGTGTTAGGAAAAACTGCCTATATTTTTTAGAGGGAAAGTTTCTGGAAAAAACTGATGATTGCGCCTTAGTTGTGACAACTTCTGAAAATACAAAACTTTGGCACCTAAGACTAGGCCACATGAGTTTCAAAGGTCTAACAACATTACATTCACTAGGCTCATGCTATATGTGATTTAAATTTTTGGAAGCTAGCATTCTTGGAAAACTACATAGGATGAAATTTTCAAAAGGCATGCATACTTCAAAATTTGTACTTGAGTATTTACATGCTGACTTGTGGGGCCCTGAGTCTGTAGCTACTCATGGGGGCTAGATATTTTATGTCAATTGTTTATGACTATAACCGAAAGGTGTGGGTATTTCTGTTACAATCAAAAGATGAATCCTTTTAAAAAAATTAAGGATTGGAAAGTGCAAGTTGAAAATTAAACTGAAAATAAAATAAAATTCTTAAGAACAGACAATGGACTTGAATTTTGCAATTCCTACTTTGATGATTTGTGTTGTGAATATAGTATTATTACACATAGAACTGTGAGGTACACCCCTCAACAAAATGGTGTAGTTGAAAGAATGAACCATACTCTGTTTGATAAGGTTAGGTGTTTGTTGATTACTTCTATTTTGGGAAAGTCCTTCTGGGGAGAAGCACTGAGTACAACTCCCTATCTCATCAATAGGAGCCCCTCAACTGCTTTAGACCTAAAATATCCTGAATTTGTCTGATCCTGAATAAACCAGAATCTGATTCACTTAAGAGTATTTGGGTGTGCAGCCTATGCACACTCAAGGTCTGGAAAGTTAGATTCTAGGTCCGTTGAATGCATTTTTCTAGGATACCAAGAAGGCAAAAAGGGGTATAGACTCTGGGATAAGTCATTACCTGGGGTAAAGATCTTAATTAGTAGGATGTCATTTTCAATGAATATGATTTCCCATATTTGCTTTGTAAATCAGTAGAGAAAGTAATTGAAAATAGCAGTGGGAACACTTTAATTCAGATGGAGTTTAACAGAGAAACTCCTTCATTGGAGTCTGTTGAAGAACGTGAAATAAATCAGGATTCCTCCAAACCTGACCAGATTCCAAATGGGTAGATTCCCACTCCTACTTCAAATAGTTCAACTGAACAGCGACCACAAGATACTCACTGTATAGCATTAGACAAAGGTGTTAGAACTAGGAGAATTCCTGCTAGATTTGCTAACTTTGCTGAACTAATTGATTTTGCATTTACTGTGGGTGAAAATTTATCTTTTTCAGAACCTGATGACTATGAATCTGCTATAATTTGTGAAGAATCTGAAAATTGGAAACTAGCTATGCTTGAGGAAATAAAATCACTCAAAAGAAACCAAACATGGGAATTGGTCCCAAAACAAAAAAAAATAGAAATCTATAGGTTGTAAGTGGATATTTAAGTTAAAAGATGGTATTTTAAAAACTGACCCACACATCTATAAAGCTAGGCTAGTAGCAAAAGGGTTTGCACAAAAAGAGGGTATCGATTATAATGAAATTATTTCCCCATTTGCCAAGTATAAAACTGTATGAATATTACTAGCTTATGTTGCATGCTATGATCTAGAGTTAGAACAATTAGATGTAAAAACTGCTTTTTTAAATGGTGAACTTGAAGAACAAATTTTTATGGACCAACCTCCAGGTTTTATTGATAATTCTAAGCTTGATCATGTGTGCTCACTTAAGAAATCATTATATGTCTTAAAACAAGCTCCTAGGCAATGAAACAAGTGGTTTAATTCATTTATGACCAATCTAAAGTTTATAAGGAGTAATTAGGATCCCTGCTTATACTCTAAGCATGCTGGAAGTGTTTCACCGTTTCTACTTTTATATGTTCATGACATGTTATTAATAAGCAAATCTAAAGATGCAATAACCGAACTTAAATTGGGATTAAATTTTGATTTTGAAATGAAAGACTTAGGTGAAGCAAAAAGAATTCTGGGCATAAATTGAGCAGAGATAGGTCACTGGGAACTCTCAAACTACATCAAACCTCATATCTGAAAAAAAAAGTGTTTAGAAAATTCATGCTTGACTCTCTAAAACCTGTATCATTACCACTTGCTGCCAATTTTAAGTTAACTAGAAACACGGGCAAAGATGCATCTACTAACACTGAAAATCTAGAATATATCCCATATGCCAACATACTAGGATCACTTATGTACACCATGGTTAGTAAAAGACCTGACATTGCATATTCTGTTTCAGTGTTAAGTAGATATATGGCTAATCCAGAATATGATCACTGGTTGGCTTTAAAATGGACAGTACGGTATTTGATAGGTTCCATGGACTTAGGAATGTGTTTTAAAAGAAATAAATCAGAAATAAATCTAATGGGATATGTAGATAGTGACTTTGTAGGAGATGTTGACACTCCACAACATGCTATACCTTTCTATTATGTGGAAACTGTATAAGCTGGAAATTACAACTGCAACCTGTAGTAGCACTCTCTACCACTGAATCTGACTATATGGACCTGGCAAATGCGTTTAAGGAAGCTCTTTGGCTTAAAGGACTTTTAAATGAATCAGGAATCTGCAGTGTGAAACCTATTTTGTTTTCTGATAATCAATCTGTAATATTTTTAAGTAAAAATCATGTTTTTCATGAGAAAACCAAACATGTTGACATTAAGTTTCACTTCATAAGAGGAATAATTGACGAAAATCTTGTATGTATTAGAAAGATCTCTGAATATAATGCAGCTGACTTTGGCACAAAAGTGGTAACTCGCAATAAGTTTCAGGCCTGCCTGAAGCTACTTGGAATGTGCTAATCATCATTTGTTTCTTGCAGGTTATGTGAGTAATGAGGAACTCTAGCTCTTGTAGCACATGTCACTCACCTTGGAGTTATTTTTGTAACTTCAAGGTGGAGAATGTTGAAAAATGAAGTTACAAAATAGTCCCTAATTAATGTATAATTAGAGTCGTCGATGTCTTGTGTGATCTGGTGGCTGTGATTGATGCAACAGTTCAAATCAAAACTGATATGTAACTCATATCTAACGGCCCATGTGAGTCTGTGATTTAGTGGGATGAAGAAATCACATTCATTCATGGCCCGTCTCATCAGACAGTCGAAATTGAATTCGACGTATCGACTGTCGTGATACATCTGGACCGTTCATCTCAACTCAGATCCAATGGCTGGTAAGTGGCGGTGCCTCGATATGCTAAAGCATTAATTACACTTTGATCTTGACCGCTTGTGGACTGCTGCAATCGGATGACTATTATTCAGTAATGAGAAGAGATGGATCGTTTGATCAAAAGCTGGATCAAACGACTGAAAAGAGAAGGACTAACAACCGAGCGATCAACTCTTATCAACGGTCAAGATTAGGGCATAAGTCAAAGTATAAAAGCAGAAAAATCGACGCATTAACTCACTTTTTTGGATCTTCTCTTATCGAACTCCTTATTTCAGAACTCGTAGATCTTGCTTTCTTTTACCGGTTATGAGTTTGATCGTGTGACGTTTAGTCACATTGTTTGGCATTGTTTGCCGTTACCTACTGTTTTTCTTTCTTTGTGAAGAAACTGAGATCGTTGTATTTGGACATTCGTTGGAGAAATACGAGCTACAAGAGCATCCGATTCCGAAGCTCAACGTGGACTAACCGAAATTCAAGGATCCGGTGAACCATGGACCTTACATCGCCTCTTCATTTTACTGCTTTTTTGTTTTTTTATCATTTTTATTGTTCTGTTGTATATTCTCACAAACAACTTAACACTTTCAGATCCGGGATAAATTGCCCATCTGCAGCATTGTGTGAGTAGGGTGATCGGCTACTACATCTGATGACTCCACATATTCAAACTGACATCGACCGTGGCCTGTGCCAACTTCTATTCTGTAGTCCAATCCTAGAACTTGGATATAATTGTAACAAATTATAACAACGGAATGTTACCTGTTGCGGAAGCGTGATACGGATCGAGTGTCCGGATAACGAGTCTACCAAAGTCTTGTTAGGTTTCCACAAATCAAGTCTACGCCTCGTGGGTGTCTAGGCAGACAGAGAAATCTCGTATATCTGCACGTAGCCTATTTACAGGAGTGGAAGAACTGTACATATGGCGGCTGCATTAAATGCTTGATGTTGACACATTCAACTGTGCATATAACGACTGCAACTGTGCATACGATGGTTGTATTAAATATTATTAAATATTTAAACATGTTTTTCTTACAGTTCCCACTCGTCTACATAAGCCACACATCAGAACATATCTGTTCGGCTATGTAAGCCGTACAATAGAACATATCTGATCAGCAACCCAAGCCGTACAACAGAACAAATCTACTCAGCTTACACAAGACGTATAACAGAACAAATCTGCTCGATATATAGAGATTGTCTCATACTTCATACAAGAAATGATTCGTGCGACCAAGAAGTAGCTAGTAGTGTCATATTAAGTCACCACCTAACTAACATGGAACTTTCAAAATAACGATACCCCAAATCTTCTTTGCATCACCAATAGCTACGAATCCCTTTAAGCTATTCAATATTTGATTACATACATAATGTAATCGCCCAGGCAAATATGGTGATGTAAGACAGATTGTTCCTTAGACACTAATGACCATTCGTATCAACTCGACTGCTTTCCTAGC
>JAOWBN010235388.1:0-12360 GCA_028565015.1 Pinguicula moranensis
GGAATGCGGATTTTTGCTTTGCGGAATCCGCATCCGCATTCCGCCCGCATAACTTTGCGGAATACACTTTTTCATCCGCATCCGCACCGCATTCCGCGCGAACGCAAGATTGGCGGATGCGGACGCGGGCGGACGCGGGTGGGCGCGGAAATTCCGCGTCCGCTGCCCAGGCCTAGTAACAAGGCGTGGGGAGGCAAGAAACCAGTTCCTTCATGTGCAACGTGACTTCACGAAGATGTGGAGTGGAGCGAACCATGGCACGTGGGTAAAGGAAGAAACAAATGTGCACCCACGTGTGACGTGTGTGGGATCGGACCACGGCCAACCGGCAACCTCTACCCGACAAATGGGAAAGGAAACAAAATACAATTTAGGATATTTTTATCCAATCTTCCAAAATAAATCATCGACTAGCTAATCTGGTTCTTCATTACCAACCAAGCATAGGGAACAGGGAACCGGGAACCGCAAAGAACATTTATATATTTTATCCACAGTTTTAACACGAACAGCAAAGAACATTTATATATTTTATCCATTCTAATAAATCTGTATGTTATATTTGTTTTGGAAATTTTTGTATAGTTCTTTAATATAATTATTTTTGATAGTTTAATATTTAGCTGGATTGTTGGTCAACCAAATTGTAAACTTTTGAATTAGTTTATGTTGTAAAGAAGCGGACTGTTGATTCAAAATTGTGGTTGTCTCTATATCAAACGATCGCAATAACTTCAAAACGTGCATACTCGATCAGACCAGATCCTTGTTGATATAAAATTTTAATTAATATTTATGTTAAAATATTCGGATTTTTTTTATAAATACAAAACAAACCCCAAGTATAATCCTTATCTCTCATTTCACCTTTAAACTTAAGGACAATTTTGTTTCAGTATCCTAATGTCAATGAGTATTTTTTTTTTTAAAATTACATGTTGGAGACAATGATCACTACTCTTCACCAATGGAAGCACCCATTCACGAATGGTTGCATCTCCTATCCGATGGTTGCACCTTTTCATGAATGGTTGCAAATTATATTGTTGTTGTATTGTCGCAGTGGAGTTCTACAGGATTGTTAGGCCTCGGAGTTAGATCGAGGTACTGTAGAAAATTCTTTAGCCATAACGCTTCTTGCACTGCTATGCTGCATGCGTGATGGCCGGTTTCTCCAGTGTCGTTGCTGGAAAACTGCCTCCAAAGTATCCTGAGTTGTACTACACGAGATAAGGGGTAGCAAGTGGAGAGATCAGGGTCAAATCCACAGAGAAAGGTAGTGAAATATGCACTGCACTGGTCATGTTTTCTGTTACTGTCAAAATTAAAAACTGAGGGGTTTTGATCAATAAAATACTGAAATTATAAATAATGAACTAAGGATGAAATATAGATTAAATATGAAGGGAAGAACACAATTCTGCTGATTTTAAATCCATGAGATCATGCCATAAAACAATTTGGATCGTAGGTGCACTTATCTTGTTTTACAATGATACTTAATGTGTGGTTTTTAAACCACAGGTTCCCATCTTTAAGTACTGACTTCTTAACCAGGTAATTAACACATTTACTCCATAATCAGAGCCATATTAAGATCAATGAAACATCATTAAGTGTGAATCTAAGAGCTCTAACTGAAACTCAATCCTCTACACATATGAATTTCAGTTGCCCCTCCAAATAAATAGACTAACGGTTATATTTGATTGAAGAAGTTGCTATCTTATAAGGTTTAGATGAATTAACCATCCTTCTAAGTCCCTACTAGCTGATGGTTCGATTTTTATCAAGTTAGATGGCCAATCTAAAACAACAAAAATCAACACATACACAAGTGTTTCTATAAACTAAAATTCAATACCATTTCCATATTTTTTTGAACTTGCACCTCACCAACGTGTCTAGGCACTCTCAAGACATCAGATCAGCAGAAGAGTGTGATGTTTAGCCGAGCATAGCTGAGGCCAACAAAAAAAATCCAGCAAGATGCATCATGAAAGCAATCTACTCCACTTTGGTGCAGAAATTCTGCACCTCTTGTTTCTGATTTTTGTGAAGAACAAGTGCACGCTTTTTTTCCTCATAGATCTACCTCCATTCTGATCCTCTCCACTCTCTCTCTTATACACAGAAGGATGGTAAAAACCGATCAAAGAAATACAAGTAACAAATCCCTTGAAAGTAGGGATTTGTTAACCATGGATAAGCTAGCTGTGATCTATTCTTTTGACCGAGTTTTTCTCTTGTTTTATCTTGAACGTGGATTTTATATCTCTGTATGTAGGTTGTATATCAGCACGTGCAAGGAACTCCTCAATTCTTCTAGAGAAAATCGTGATCTTCACCAAACTAGCAAAACTGCCCAAAACTGTTTTTTTTTGCTCTGCAGGTTGATCGAGTTGGCTAATTCCAACATTTTTCTTGAGCTCATGGTTTGATGAAATTATTGTACCAGAGTTTCCATGTGTACCTGATCTGCATGTCAACGTTTTTCTTCAGGTCGTTCATGCTAAATCACTCTGATGTGCTTATGGTAGTCCATGGAAAATGCTTCAGGATCAACTTGGCTGCTGCTGCATTTTCTGATTTTGTTCTGCAACTGATTTTCTGCTTCGGTGCAGCAGCCTTTGATCATGATCCTATGGGTTCATATCATCAACAACTGAGTGACAATGTCCCTGAGTTTGTGTCCTTGATCATTGGATTCAACAAGAGCAAGATATCTCTTGATCTTTGAAGCATGAGCAAGTGATGTCCATCTTCTTTCTTCTTCTTCTTGTTGCATTGATTCTTGTTGAAGCTTTGGATCGACCATGACAGCCTTGATTAGGTGGTAATATAGTCTTTTTAGCTGAATTCTCTGAACCATACAAGAGTGCAACAATCCTATCTAAAATATTACATAATAAAGAGAAAAATGCAACAATTCATGCATCATTAGCATGCTTCAAAAGTACTCTATCAAGTAGGCCACGGGCTTTCCATCATGCATTAAAAGAGCTCCAATACCTATTCCTAACGCATCACACTCGATCTCAAAGGTTTAAGAAAAGTTATAAAAAGAAAGCCATAGAGCATTACTTAACTTTTCCTTCAATAGTCCAAACACCTTCTCTTGTTCCTTGCCCCACTTGAAAGGCTGACTCTTCTTGATGACCTCGGTTTGACGTGCAACAATCGTGCTAATGCCTTGATAAATTGCATGTAGAAACTAACCAAGCCATGGAAACTTCTAACCTTGCTGATTGTAGTAAGGGTCGGGCATTCCTTGATTACCTTTTCCTTTTCCTCTTCCTCTTCCACTTCTATGTCTTCCTTCTCTACAACAAATCAAAGAAAAACGACCTTGTCCATGCAAAATGTGCACTTCGTGCGGTTAGCATATAATTTCTCTTGTCTGATCACATCAAGCATAATCTTTAAATGGTCAATAGGGGTGGTTAAATGATAATCAGAAATCAAAACGTATTGACTTTGATTACTTCCATTTCCATATTTCTATTCCGACTCTTAATTTGGCCCAACAAAACAAAAATGAAATCTTATTTTCATTTCTGAATTGAATTGGAACGAAAGTTAAAATGGTGGATCGAAAATGGAAATTTCTTATTCTATTTTTTTAAAAAAAATTAAACTTTGATAATGCATGCAAAATGTGCTCAGTCGCCTGACCTCAACTCCTCCACCGTTGCCTCAAGTGATGGCACCACCACCTCCTCCACCTCCAACGATGAAATCCCAACCAAAATCATCATCTCCATCCTATTCGAACACCTCTCAGAGTTTTACTCAATGGGGTTTTCCACTCTTCTCTCCATCTATATCCCATCACTCCTACTTGCAATCCAAAGATGAAGAAGTACGAGCCTTGAGGAGCTTTTCCATGTGGTGGAGCTCCTGTCTCGTCTCGAGTAGCTTTCCTATTGCGGTGGAGGCTAGAATCGTCACTATATTTCCATTTCTACATTTCAATTTCAATATTTTAATTAAAAATTTGAAATTTCCATTCCATACCAATTTTTTTATTTTCTGAGTCAATTGAAAATATGGAAATTCGGAATGGAAAAGAAATTGTTTTTCTATTACGATTCTATTTTGGTACGAAAATGGAAATACCCATTTTCGATCGGTATTTTGAAGAAGTAGGCCTAATGGTCAACATGATCATGTGATGATTTACTATAGATTAGTATTTCATCAAAATAGACAACTATAAATCTACCAAGAAAAGCATGTAGTACATGATTCATCAACCTCATGAAAGTACTAGGGACGTCACACAATCAAAATGGAATGATTAGCCATTCATATATACGATATTTGTTCTTAAAGGCAGCCTTCCATTCATCATACTCTTCATCCTAATTTAATGGTACCCGCTTTTCAATTCAATCTTAGAAAACAAGAAAGCACCAGGTAACTCATCAAGCATATCATGAAGGCGAGGAATAGGGTGACGATACTTTACCGTTATGTTGTTGATGGATCGACAGTAAATACACATCCTCCACGTTCTGTCCTTTTTGGGTACCAATAGAGTGGTATCTCCTCAGGAAACACATCTTGATAATCCTGCCAAAGAAATTGAACAATGCTCGGTAGTGAACCGACAACCGGTTTAGAGTTCAAAAGAACCTCCTTATACCAAAGTGCAATGAAGATTTCTCGTGAAATCAAGGCCTCTTTCCACTTACTTTTTAGGGCCATTAAACTATTTTTTTTCTTTCCCCTCTTATCTTTCAAGTCTTTCTTTTCACTCAATTCTTTTTTTTCACTCGAACTTCACTCACTTTTTTCCACTCTCAGACTCTCTCTTATTTTGCAGTTTCACTTGATCCTCAAGTACTTGTTTTGGGGATAGGGATACAAGTGAAATGGTTTTGCCATGAAGTGTAAAAGCATAACTATTGCAACGATCATCATGGGCGACCTTCATATCAAACTGCCATGGTTGTCCAAGTAGAACATGGCAAGCATCCATGGGTACAACATCGCACAGCATCTGATCATCCTTCTTCCCTATGGTTATAGAAAGACTTCTTGTTCATCTGTACCTCTCCACAATCACTCAACCACTGCAACTTGCAAGGCCTCAAGTGTTTGGTGATGTTCACCCCGAGCTTCTCCACCATGTAGATTCTGGCTACATTTGTGCACCTCTGCCATCAATGATGACGCTGTAAACATTCTCTAGGACATGGAACCTCATGTGGAACAAGTTTTCCCATTGGCTTTGATACTTTTCCTTAGCTTGTGTGCTAAGGACTCGACGAGCTACCAAAAAATCTTCAACAACCGCATCCTGATCCTCCACTTTGCTAGCGCCATCCATCTCATCATGTTCTTCATGCTCATCCTTGGTCTAATATTCTCCTTGCACATTTAACAGCATCGTTCATTTGTTGGGACACTGTTGCCCCAGCCCTTGACAACTAAAGCACTTGATGTCACAATTACAAGTAGGGGTAGGAGCTTTTGTACCTATGGTAGCTGCGGATTTGGTCTTGGCCTCCTTGGATTTATCACTTGACCCATACTGCCAAGGAAATTTTGAGGGGATGCTTTCAAGAAATGCATAATTCCCAATTGGGAATTGTTGTGCCGTAGATTCATGTCATTCATCGCCAAAAATTGAGAGGTCGCCACCAAATTCCCTTAAGGTTGTCATAAGAAAGTCATCAAAGAGTATCATCCCTGCCAATTATTGGCAAAATGGCATTAGTACCACAGATTTGGCACCAAGGCCCTCTAGAATCACTCCCTCATCCCCTGCCATATGAATTAAAATTCATAGGTGAAGTGAAGGTTGGTAGTGCTGACAGATGAGTATAAGATTGTGCAAAGAATGGTAATTGAGCAAGAGATGTGATTGGAGTGACTGGAATTTGGGCAACTGGCAGGGTTGACATCACTAGGGATGTTTCGGCTGAAGGCACTGATGGTGGCACTATTGCAGTAAATGCCACGACTTGTTGCAGAGCAATGGTGCAGTGATACAGTTCCTCAAATGTCTTTGCACTAGCAACAATATCACGGAGTGATGGAAGGGGAACTTGTGAGAGTTGGGATACGGTGAACATGGCAAAATTCGATCCAATAACTCTGATGAACCAATGGATTTGATCAAGCGACGATACTGGCCTTCCAAAGGCAGTGAGGTGATCACAAATATTTATGAAATGTCAAGCAAATTCTTGGATTGTCTGGCGTCATTGCTGCAATTCATCATGCAGAACCAATTATGTGGAGGGTCCTGACTAAGAGTATTCTTCTTCCAGTTGGCTCCAAAAATCCTTAGAAGTGATACATTTGTTGATGACCACGCCATGTGCCCCTTTGGTTAGTTATGAGATGAGTAGAGAGAATAGGCGGTCATCAATATCGTGCCATGCCTTGTATGCAGAATTGACCTTAAGTGGATCATTGGTGTCTTAAGAAGATGGTTCAGATAGAGTGCAATCAATGTAGCCAGTGTGGTTGTGATGTTTGAGAAAGTGGCATACTTGATTTCTCCAGTATAGGCAGTTGGATGAAGATAGTTTTGTGGTGACAAGGTGTACAAACTCAGTGGATAAGGTGATGTTGGAAGAATTATGGGGAACTTCTGTTGGAGCCATGGATTTTGGAGTAGAGTTGGTGGTGAGTTTTGGAGTAGGCTATGAAAGTATTCAGGTGCTCCCCTAAATGCAGGCAGACTTACTAGCCTCTCCATGAATGAATTAGGGATAGGATTGTTGGGTGGCGGGGTCATTTACTGTCTCAAGGTGTCTGGCACTTTTGAAACATGTGATGACCAGCCTGCCCATGCACATTATTTCGGTCTTGAAGATGCCTCATAACACTTTGAACATGATTACACGCATACTGGTTAACATTTTCTAGGGAGAAAGAGATGTAAAATAGAAGGTGCATTGGAGAAGCTGGAAAAAACTCTGTAAACCAACAGAGGAGGGGGGCCTCGGTGTGAGGGATCTAGCTGAAGTTCAAAAGGCAATGAAGATAAAATTTGCTTCAATCTCCTTAGTGAGCATAGTCTGTGGGCAAGATTTTTCTAGGCTAGGTGTACCAGACATGAGCATGTACTTTAGAGGGCAACAAAAAAGCGGAGTCCAGGTTCTAAAAATATGCCATGTTTATGAGAGCATAATTCATGGACTACCTAAAAATAGTTATAAAAATGGGTGACTCCTCCTTTTGGTTTGACAGATGGTTAGCAACAAGTTACCTTACAAACAGAGAAGTAGTTTTTTCTTTATTGTTCTTAACTTCTTCTAAAAATTTCCTGTTGCTCTGACCGGTGCATTTGAAAGAGGTGCGGTTTGTGCAAGCACGGACTAAAGATGATCAATGACCATTTTAGGGACCATTGGACAGGATTCTAGAGGTAAAGGATAGCCAATTCAGATGCTTCAGGTATCGGAGGAGTGTAATCTCAATTGGTAGATTTGAGGTTGAGGTAAATAGAGCACTTTCAGCTCTTTAGGTAAAACGCATGCACTGCGTTCTAAGTCTCGAATGCCAGA
Organism: Pinguicula moranensis; assembly: GCA_028565015.1. Classification (NCBI taxonomy): domain Eukaryota; kingdom Viridiplantae; phylum Streptophyta; class Magnoliopsida; order Lamiales; family Lentibulariaceae; genus Pinguicula; species Pinguicula moranensis. The sequence goes on from JAOWBN010235388.1 coordinate 7,527, forward strand.
ATACTGGAACCTTGTTTTGTCAGGTTGTGGGAAGTGAATGTTATGCGATATATGTTGGGAAGTGGAATTATTATGCTCTTATATTATCTCTTCACTTGATGGTGGTACAGGTAGGAGATTGGATAATAGGGATTTACACCCCTGAAATACTCCATGCAAAGTCACAAAAGAGAAAACACACGGGGCAACATCAGGGATGGGGTATGTTGTGTATCTAGGAACACTTGGAGATGAATTTCATATTGTTGGCTCAGTGCAAGAGGCTGCAATGATCATGTAACCATATGTTTGGTACTTGGCATTTGGCAATATAAATGGTTGCATAAGCGAGCATAATTCTGCATAACTGAGCAGGATTTGAAGGGTTTGAAATGTATGCAGTGGATAAGGATTGGGGCAATAAATCATATGGCTAAGATTCTATAAGGTATACAGGTTGAGCCTTGTTAACTACAACGGTAAAGACTTCTGTTGCCATATTTTATGGTGGCCTGCATAGTCTAAGGCCAATAGATCAATGATGTATTTAGCCTCTATTTGCTTGCAGAGCTAGTTGGTAATCTTATGACTTGGATGCTATAAGGAAAACAGACAGAGCTAGGTTTTTAGCAGGGTAATGATCCCTGTCGTTAGTAACATGGTAACCTGCATAGCTGAGAGTCAGTTGATCACTATTGTATACCCACCTTGTCCATGCAAATGTATCTTATGTCTCATGTCAGGTGTTCTTGGTTGTGTTTCTGTTCGTTCGTGATCATTCCTTTGTACATACTTTTTTATATTTATATTGAATTTTGGACTTAAAAAAAGCAACAGATTACCTTGTTGTGCAAGTCCATCAGGTGATAAACAAGGGGCACAAGTGACAAATTTCATAGCAAATGGGCAGTGGGAGCAGTAATCCCTGGTAAACCAACAAAGATGGCTCTATGTTTTTGGAAAGCATGACAAAACTGTCTACCAACATCATCTAATGTGGAAAGGAGTGACATTAGCATCATCTTGCCAATGTTGCGACATAAGACAACAAGAGCCATGGACCACGTCCTATCAGGCAATACCTTGGCAAACGACCTCTGAAACAGGGCAATTGTATTGGGGGTCAATTTTGCACAACCTAATAATTGGAAGGGCAAAATGAATCAATGATTGTCAATGGCCCACCGGACAGTTTTGCAAGGTTTTCTATCATCTATATTTACTGGTGTTCTAACGTGGTATTTGTGAAGATGTCCAAATATTTGTTGATCAAACATGGAGGGAGGTAAGGAACCTCATGAACTCTTTAACCGAATTAGCTAACCTGAATTTGCAACTACAGGCGTTGGACGAACCCCCGTTGAGCCAACCTAACATCACAGTGAAATGGAGGGAGTTGGATAGAGCAAAGATTGTCCACTGGACCAAGCCACCCGTGGGCTGGATCAAGCTCAATACAGATGGGAGTTGCATTGATATTCCAGGCCCCACTGAGGGTGGAGGGATTATAAGAGATGCCAACGGGGACTATTTAGCTTCTTTTTTGATGCACCTCAGTTCAGGCACCAATAATGACGCAAAACTACAAATCGCGACAACGGGTCTACTCCTATGCAAAGAAGCAAGGTGGTTGCATATAATCCAATAGACCGACTCAATATTGCTGGTAGGATGGATACAACGTGACACTTGTCACCCATGTTAACTATGGAATTTTTGGGAGGCTTTCAAAGAGATCAAGGCATGTCTACGGGTCCATGTCAAACACAAATTCCGTGAAGAAAATGGAATAGATAATTTTATAGAGAAACAAGGTTCGTATGGCAAGACTCAAAGATTCAAAAGTACAACTTTGTTGCCAAAAGAAGTAAGAGGCATGTTGAGGCTAGACAATGAGGGCTACCCAATTTAAGAATGAGATAGATAGAAGTAATGTAGAAGGGAAGGGTGACTATTTAGAATGGGACATTTTTTAATTATTCCAATACTTTATTTAAAAAAAATAGTTGAAGGCGAAGAGCACGATGTCGAGGATTGGGGCACCAACCATAAGTGTCAAGAAGAGGACCTGTGAACGGGAATAATAATGTTATGGTGGGTGCTCTGAAAGGTAGAAGAAACGCTGATGGTTGTGGTCATAATCGAACCAAAAATTGAACACGAACTAAATAAGGTTGGTTATGATATTTTATAACTTAACCTGAACCGAAAAATCGGACAATTTTAGTTTTTTATTTGTTTTTTGGTGTATCCGAATTGTTTTTAATTTTATTTATTTATATTTTACTTTTTTTTTATTCTAAACCTGATCAATTATAATTAAAAATCGAATTGATTGACTATAGCCAAAAATCAAACCCATTCTAAAAATAAAAAATAAAGTGGTTTTTTATTACAATTGAAATCGTTCGGTTATAGTCAAAAATCAAGCCGAACAATTTTGGCTATGACATTTCATGATCGAACCCGAATTGAATAAATGAATATTTTTGGTTATTCAATTTCATTTACCATCTGTTTTCCATTACATTTTTTTACTCACTTTGACTAGAATTCTCTGGACAATGCAAGTAACCAACGCCAGGGGTGACTATCGATGGTGTCGATAGCAGATGGGCGCTATCCGTCATCATCACCGATATCTAGACGGTGATTAAAAAGTCAATCGCCACCGCACCGATAACCTTTGGTGGAAGCGTGGCACTAAAAATTTAAAAAAAATAAAAAAAAATTTACTTGCAGAACACCAATTTTGAATCTTGAAATGGACATGTGATTTTGACCCTCACAAGGAATTAACGAGAGGTAGGAAAGGAAAGGAAGGGAGAAGATTGAAAAATTAAAAAATCTGAAACGGAAATGAAAAGAAGAAAATTTGGAAAGGACAGAAAGAACATTGCGTTAAAATGCCAAAAGGAAAAAGGGAAGGAATGGGAAAGAAGACGGAAAGAAAAAGAAGAAGCAAAATTGAGAGAAAGCCGTGACGAGGAATGAGGAGAAACAGATAAGAATTGAGAAGAGTCGAGAAGAGGTAGGAAACAATTATTTTTTATGAAACCTATTTTTTTCAGCTGTCGATGAAGGTGGCTACTTCTAGCCACCAGATCCGCCACCGACACCAAGGGGGTGGACGAAAATGCATCCGCCACCAACGGTAGTGTCAGTGGCGGATCACCGACACCACCAAAAAATACCCCTAACTAGGTTTGTTTAGCGGTGGTAGCGAGCACGGGTGGTCACTACCCACTACCGCCACCGCTAACTTAGTGGGTAGGGTGACGGTTGCGGCCACCGCTACAAGCTGAGTCCGCGACTAGTACACCACCACCACCTAAAATCCAAAAATAAATTGTGTCTGCTAGGACTCGAACGTTAGTCTACTTCTTGGAATATAGTTTCCTGAACTCTGGATATTTTTTTAAATTTTTTTTCCTATTACCTTCTTATTAATAAATTAAAATTATTTAATAATTTATTCATTCATTTCTACTTTTAAATAAATTATATGACTGGATATTATTTATGAGTTCCCTCCGGGAAACTCACACTCTACACTTTAATTGTGGCATGTGAGGAATTGGAAGGGCTACCAAGAAATGTGAGGACCCTGCGGCGAGGAGGAACAGTTAGTGTTGGGCTTGAGCCCTTTGGATTTTTTGCCCGTGGGCTTTTAGTCGGTTACTTTAATAAAGGGTTATCTAAAAATGTCTTTCTCAGTAAAAAAAAACATTGCTGTTGAGAACGAATAAATGTACATGCATGTTTGGTGATTTTTCAACACAAGGATGTGCATGGATTGAGCATGACAAGTGTGATGCTACTTGTCAACACAAGGATGTGCATGGATTAAGCATGACAAGTGTGATGCTACTTGTCAACACAAAAATGAAGAACTTAGCATGCAATATGATGTGTCAACTTTATATGTTGCATGAGTTTTTGGGACAAGTAGAAGCCAACACCTCACCCCTTCAATCTCCTATAAATAGAACTCTATCATGGGATGAAAAGATACCAAAAACATTGAGGGAAAGTTGTAAAGAGATCAAGTGTAGAATTCCTTTTTGGTATAAAAGTGAAGTGATATTTTGGATATCTATTATCCTTTGTATGTTATTATCATAGATTTTACAACATTAATAAATTTTTGAATGTAATTTTTCAGAAAAAAAAATCAATTCTCCTTGTGTCTCGAACGTTCATATCGAAAAATTCTAACTATTCATTTAATGATTTAAATTGATTTACACTTCTTATTTTTATAACCATTGAATTACATATGCATACTTTCTTATTTCTTCTTCTTATTTTTAAAATTTTCTTATTTATTACTTTCACATAATCCATACCCCCAACTAATTCCATTTTTATTGCTTTTTCCAAGAAAACAACCATTATTATCATTAAAAAATGCAACGTTACCCAGTATATTCTTAACTAGGTTGAGGTCTGATGTACGCGGCCTTACCCTTGTAATTATACAAAGAGGCCTTTTCCGTTTTGTGACCCAGGTGGGTATCGATCCCTGAACCTCACATTTGTAAAGTGTAATTCTCACCACTTGCTACCAGAGCTTGATTATCATCTGGAAAGTCTGGATTGTCCCGCTAATTGGTTATCCTTGTGATGCGATGCGACGTGGTAGGAGTTGGTGGCAATAGCATTTTGATGGCGACAATCAGTGGGGCTTTTTATTCTGTAGCCCATCACTTCACTTGGAAAAATGATATAGCGCAGGACAAAAGAGCGCAAGACAAGCGCAAGACAGGGTTGATTTTACCATTATACCCTCGTGTTAAACACTGATACAAAAATTAACACGGGATATAATTGTCCATTCAACCCTGTCTTGCGC
>JAOWBN010235399.1:0-12360 GCA_028565015.1 Pinguicula moranensis
AACCTTTGAACTAGGTATAACCAAGATCCTATTAAGCAATGCAGCAAAGAACATATGTTTCTCAAGACATATCAAATGATTCGACATCTGCCCTGAGACACAAATAGCAAACAAGTACTTGTTCGATCTAGGGTTCCACTCTATCGTTCTCCTACTAGAAAGCTTCTGATCCACCTTCCCACACCTACTCCAATCAGCGAAACCATCATCTGTGGAATTCACATTTAAATCCCCCAAACCCCCCTTTGCATGCGAGGACAATAGAGCTGATTGAATCTTCTTGTTCAACGAAATTTGACTGAAAAGCAGTGATTTCAACTCCTCCAACATTGAAGATGAAGGCAAACCCACCCCACTGTTTGCAGAAGAACTCGAATTTACTTGGGTATAATTCAACACATTCCCCAATGTGGTATAATTCCAAATCTTCGAAATCTCAAGTTGCTGCTGCTTCAGCAAATACAAGGCCTCCAATTCCGACTCCCGCATCCGATCAGTTAAAGAATTAGTACCACCGATGTCACTAATCTTCGGAATGCTCATCGAAAACAAATTCCTCAAATCGGTGGTGAAGAAGAGTACTAAAACCACGGCGGGAAATAAAACCAACACAAGATACCTCATTTTGAATCTGCGAGCAGTGCCCGTTAGCCGTCGCCTGAAACCATCATCAATATGCATAGGCGAGTGGTGTGTGTGGTTCGGTGACTTGACGACGTCGTTGGACCTGGCATTCTGTGCAATCAGGTTCTCGCGATCCTCCTCTTCGTCAGACGAACCCCTTTCCATCATTGCCAACCTTTCCTACTCAGGTTTCTTCCAGAATCATATACTTGCACTTTTACTGTCAGTAGTGTCAGAAAAACGATCTGTATTACAGATCCGTAGGAGAGGTGCTTCCTAAAGCATAGTTGAAGCCACACCAAACATCAAATCAGCATACAAAACACAATTATGATTTATGTGCACTACATTTACAGTTAAACTAATCAAGTATCTCAATCATATAACAACCGTATCTCATCAGCACATCGAAAAACAATCGGTACTACAGGAATGAACAAAAAACAAAACGTATGAGAATTAGACCGTTGCAAAAAACCCTATATTTAGGGTTCTTGGACATTTCGGATTTTTCAAAATCACAATCAATTAAACACTTAATCATGTAATTCTAACATCCAATTACATAATTAACGTCTTAATTTAACAAGATTGAAGTGAATTAACAAAAAACCCGAATTAGGGTTCATCAACACATCGAGTTTACACAGAATTTTTCCAATTCGACCAAATTGAAAACCAAATTCGTGAATTCACACTCAAAGAACACGGATTAAACATAAATCCCAACTCCGATACCAATTGTTGGATACGGGCTCGATTTCGAAAATTTCCAGAAACTTTCAAATCCGGAACCAAGGTGAAATCGAGCCATAAAAACTGTCTAATTCATGTTCTAAGTGAAGAGGATAGCCGACTTACCTCGAAATCGGCCGGATAACGGAAAAACTCGAAGGTTTCGAACCAAGAACCGTACGAAAAAACCGACATTCGAAGGTCACGGAGTTCCACACAGAGAACCTCAACCAAGAGCACTTCCTGTCTAGTGAAGGGGCTGCTAGACCCAATCGGCGGTGAGTGTCCCGGCGTCGAGTTTTTTTCTTTCGGTCGAGAAGTCGTGATGAGAGATGAAGACGGAAAACGTGAAGTCCATCCTTTCTATTCTCGACAGACTGGGAATAAATTCCTTTCATTTGGGCTCAAAAGCCCAAATGGACTAACTCGAGCCCAATTGCAAATAATGACTTGGGTTCAATTTCATTGAGCCCAATTGCATTAAAATGCAATTAAATTGGGTGGCCCACCAAAACCCAATTTATTATGGTCCGTCAAACTTGTTAATTATGTCTCACATAATTAATTATTTAATTCTTCAGTTCATCAGATAGAGGACCCAGTAGTATCCATATCTAAATCATAAGCGGTATATAGCAATGCATTATGATTCGATCTAATATAGATACATCGTGATCCTTGACCATTAGTTACTTTGTTGATATTTCAGTATATTATTGTTAATATATGACTATCTCATAATCACTGCATCAGGGGGCCCAGGGATATTAGGGTTTAGAGTTTATTGCATCAAGGGGCCCAGGGATATTAATAATCTCATCCAATATGAGATGGACAAAAGTATCATCTTGATATTCCATATATTCCACCATGAACCGTGCATATTTGAAAAAATTACCGTTATAACCCCTCGGTCAAAAGAGGCGTTTGATAACCCCACGTAATACACATCCATCACCCAGAATTTGAGTATCTCAGATAACTGAATTAATACTATATGACTTTGTCGATGACACAAACACAATCCATCCAGCAAGTCAATATAGGTCAAGTTCAATATTCATGTACCTCGTACACTCATATTTCATGTGATTAAAAAGATACTGCGTATCAATAATCTGTTAAACATAATCATGCATTAATCCACATGCTAGTCGGTTTAGTTATCTAGTTGTTCCCTTACTAATGACTTTAAAACTAGGGACTAATTTAGAGTCTTGATTACATTATGGAGTTTCACAATTCGAGTCGTCGATCCAAATGATCCATTATATATATATACACAAAAAAAAAAAACTTAAGGAACAAAATGGTTTTCATAATTTAGTATACATGAAACTAACAAGCGTTCCGATTGATGCTCTAGGTCACTAACCCAACACAAAACACCCGGTGCTGAAAAAATTGTGGATTAGTTATACTGGGATTGTCCTGCAAATTTTCAGAACTCCTGGGCTTTTTCTGTAATTTCTGTTAAGCTCCCGAATAATTCATCAATTTTCTAGAACTGTAGGGGCGTATCTGTGATTTTCGAAGGCTTTGAGGACCGTTCTACTGTTCCAGAGAATCTATGTCTGTGACTGTGATATCTTCATTTTCTGGGGGTCATCCTACAATAACTGACAATTGTTGCGATGGTAGACTCGTAATTTTGAGGAGCATGATGGCAAATTTGTACTTTCATTTGAGCAACTCGGGGACAAATGGGGAAACACAGTTGTAGACATGATTTTACCGTGACCTACATTCATTCATGCGACTCAATTTTCGTCAATTTTTCTCGAGCTCTCAAACCCTAGTTTCATCCCTTCCATAAATCCACCAAACCCTTGAGCTTAGTTGCTCACTAGGCCATCACCGCTGTTGGCCGCCTCTTCTGGATGGCACATGGTGGTGGTTACGCTCCCGGGTTTGGGGATCTTGTGGAGTTCGTACTACCAATCAGTGTATCCACCATTTTGAAGCATTTTTCGGTGGAATGCCTCGATTTGTGGCAGTTAGTGCACCAAAGTTTGCTTTTGCCACCACCGCCGGTTTAGGATGATGACTTCCTCCCAGATCGGTGCTTTTCCTACCGAGTCCGATTGGAAAGATCGTTGCCTACGCTCGTTGGGTTGTTGCTGCTATTTTGTCCCCCTGGATTCAGAATCTGGCTCCGAACAGCTTCTCTGCATAGTATCTCATATGCTGTTTCAACGGCATGCGGGTCTAGTTTAAGGAGCTTCCTCTTCACGCTTTCGTATTTGCTATTTATGGTGGCTAAGAGCCGATACAGACTGGTTTCCTGTCTTAGCCTTTGGTAGATGGCGGTGTACCGGAAACTAGACATTGGGTTGGGTTCCTTCCGGTCAACCTCATGCCAAAGATGTTGTAAAGTGTTAGATACTTTATCGAGAGTTCCTTCTCCTTGTATCTGTTTGTTGGGATGTGCAGTGAGGCCGAAGATCTGGAAGGCATCGGAGCCAGGTTGTATGTGGTTTCGAGGCTGTTCCAGAGATCTTGGGCAGTTGGATATTTAGCAAATCAATTCACCAAGCCTCGGTCGATATTATCTAGGATCCATGAACATACACAGATCAACCTGTTCCCAGTAGGAATTTTTTTTATCTATGGATGTCGGGGCCAGCGGGTTGCCCCATCAAGTTACGCAGGCAGTCACGACCTTCGATGACGACCTTCATGAGGCAAGACCACAAGGGGTGATATTCGTTTTCCAATTTCATGCTTAGATGAATTGGCTGATTTCTTTATGGAGGTGGCATTTGTTTGAGTAATGATGTGATTTGAGCAGGCAGATCCACCAGAACGTCTGTCTCCACGGTGGATTTCCCGCCGTCGGCCTTGGGGTCTATCATTCTTGATAGATTGTTGGGGATAAGTAAATGATGAGTTTACAGGTCAGTTTGGAGAACCAGAATTTGCTCTTATACCATGATAACAAGTATAGGCAGAATTGTTCTTGTTTTCATTGATTTTTTTTACATGTGAATCGTGATACATATAGGTGAATTAAGAGCTAATCATGGGGAGTGATTAAGGTAATAAAGGTAAGAACCATTATTATTGATTCTTACATTTTACAGTTTATTTCCTTAATCCCCTCCCCTCATTTCGCCTATACTAACATAAACAATATATAGATCTATCTGGGATCTTGGTGCTTCATTAATGAATGTTTTTCCACGCTCGTAGTAATACACGCAATAGTACGGATCGGTGTAGAACCTATAAGCCAACCATGGGGTCAAATCTCTCATGTACGTGACTTAACCATGTTATCAATTATCCTAATGCCTATATAAAAGAAATATAAAATAAAAGCATTTAAAATTGGTTGGTTTGAGTTCATAAATTCAAATCTTGACTAACAACTAACTAGCAAGGCAATAGATCACTTGGGATTTAATCAAAGAAAGGGTATGTATGGGTAATCTAGCTTCATTCACCTACATTATTCTCTAAATGGTGTCCTTGCATAGTGCACGGTAGTCCCCAAGTTTTTTGCAATCACACTTATGAGGGATCCGTATGCCTAAGGTTCGGGACTTATGAATCTATCTAACCATTATTAACTTAGGTATTTATTTAATTGGTCTAGTTAGAGCCAATTTTTAGTCAGCAGATTCTCCAAGTTTCCTAAATTTTCTAGGTTGCCCTATAGAGGTAATCAAGGTAACAATAGATAATCAAGGTTAACAGTAGATAATCAATAAGTACAATAAATGGGGTATAATTCCAATTTTAATCAAATCATATGAAACACCATTTCAATCCATAATGTAGGCAAACTACACTAATTGGATTATAAGAACTTTTTTTGAAAAAATGAAGAGTTATTTTTGGCGGGAAAGGTGATTATAAGAATATTATAATTTTAAGAAGGCTGCGAAAGCATGGCATAAATCCTATTGATTAGATTAGTGTACAAAACCATAAAAGGAAAACTCTGTAAAAAGAAAAGCGCCTCTCGAAGCACGACTCCTCCGGTACCGCCTACCGGTGGTCACAACACAAGATCGCGCCTCCGCCCTCGCAACCACCCCATTCTCTCTCTATCTGCTTCTACCGCCTAGGATTCAATAACCCTGAAATCCATCACTTGTTAGTAAAATTCGGCATAAATTCAAGAACCCATTTTGATTATCTTGCATCGATTAGCTCAATACCGATTTGTTCATTCGATATCACGGGAGTTTAGGAAAGGGCTTTCTTGGCTTTTCCGATTTCGTTGTTTATATACGCGTAAAGAATTATATTCCGTTGATAGTTTCTGGGTGAATGTTGAAGAAGAAGGCAACCATGACTCTGAAAGACTTCCACGGGGGTTCCATTCCCTCCGATGTCCTCCTACCCTCCGCTCCTGGCGAGTGAGTCCATTCTTCGGATTTGATTCGATTCGATTCTTTTTTGTTTCCTCTCTCAATCTTTTTAACACGAGTTGCGTTGTAACTTCTTTAGCTTCTTAATTTGTGTTGATTATGGTTATCTTTTGCGCTGATAGAGTTGTTACCGAAAATTAAAAATGAATTGTTAATCAACGTGTCTTTGTCGAAGTAAACCTTAATTCTTTGGTGGTGGGATCTGTCAATTGGGCTCTGGATTTGTTACAGAATTCCATAGATCCAATAAATTTCTCTGTGGTTGATTTCTCGTGGGATCTTTGAAAAGCTAAACCTTTATGATGCCTTAGTGGATTTAACCTTGGTTTTCAAATGAGCTTATATTTGTTTAGTTGTTGTATTTGATTCGGCGGAATTTTGGCAGAACTGTGAGGCCTGTTGATCGGAGTGGGTTTGATAGGCAGATGCCGTGGGGTAGTAATTCAGTGGGAAGATCCGACCAGAGGTTGCGTCCAGCATCGTCTGGTTCAGCTAGGAATCTTGATGAAAAGACTCCATTTTTAACTAATACCTCAAATATAGGCCGCAATTTCGATGAGGATGAACGCAAGCCTCTGGATACAGCCTTGGGCCAGAGTTGGTAACGTTGCTGCTTCGGTTTCAGTATCCCAAATCTCAATTGGATTGAGCAGCAGCCCTTATGCAGCAAAGACTAGTGAATAGTGATGTGCAGACTTCTAGGTGGAACAATCAAAGCGTTGGTGGCAGTCATAGCTATGAGCCAAGCTATCCAAATATGTGTGGCAATACTGCGCAGGTAGTGTATAGGACACATCCAAATCCTTGGGGAATTAAGAAAGGGACAGTCAGCGTGAAAGAGACTACATCTACTCTATGGTCTGCTCCGGATGCTGCTTTGAAGTTGGCTCATACCAGTGCTCTTGAGAAGGTTTCATCTGGCTGGTGGACCTCAGAGCAAAATGTTCACTCTCTTAAAGATGCAGTGCAGGGGCCTTTGAAAGTCCAGACCTTGAGGGCCAGTTTCAGCGTATTTCTGCTACTATATACAACAACAAGTCCCAGAATAGGCTCGATGTCATGGGTGACACTGACTATAATGATGTCGCTTTGATGATACAGGTTGAAAAGAGTCTGTCTGTTAATGATGGGATAAAGAGTGTCGGACACGAGATACCGACTTATGAGCGGGTCGGATCCACTTCTAATATGGATTCATATGATTGGCAAACATCTGCTATGATGGAACATAACACTTTGCCATCTGAATTATCTGAACGATCAAAACTGAAGTTACTTTCAAGATCCAGACGCCTTCGTCTTGTAACTTGAGAAGGAAATCAGAAAATTCTTATTCACGCATTAGTCGCTTTGATACATATATATTAGTTGGTGGGAGTTAGGTGACTCACCTAACTCCTTTGGCACACCAAACCCAATACTCCCCCTCAAGATGGGTGAAAGATATCGATTAAGTTCATCTTGTTATAAAGTCTATCCAAGTATATTGCAAGTCCTTTGGTGAGGCAATCAGCAATCTGCTCTTTAATAGCCACATGTCTCAGCTCCAGAAGCCCACTAGTCAGTTTCTCTTTGATGAAGAGCCTGTCAATCATCACATGTTTGGTTCTGTCATGTTGGACCAAGTTATTGACAATACTGATAGCTGACATGTTGTCACACCACAACTGCATCTGTGCTCCCTCATCCATTTTCAACTCTGTCAGTAATGACCTCAACCACATCATCTCAGCAACACTCATGGCTATAGCTCTATACTTTGCCTCAGTTGTAAAACGAGCAACAATGGATTGTTTCTTACTCATCCAGGAGACCAAATTGCCTCCTACAAACATGCAGTATCTAGATGTGGACTTCCTGTCATCAGCACGGCTAGCCCAATCTGAATCACAATATCCCTCAATGCTGATATGCCCGTTTTTCCTGAAGATCAATCCCTTTCCTGGTGCACTCTTCAAGTATCTCAGGATCTGGTACCCTGCATCCATGTGGCCTTTTCTCGGGTCATGCATATATATGTTCACCACACTAACAACAAATGAGATGTCAGGTCGAGTGTGGCTCAGGTATATCAAGCGTCCAACCAATCTCTGATATCTTTCTTTATCCACTGACTTACCAGCAAATTGCACTCAAATTCACATTCTGCTCGATAGGTACCCTGGCAGGCTTGCAATCTAGCATATCTGTCTCCGTGAGCAAATCCAAGACATACTTCCTTTGGGATAGCACTATCCCCTTTGGTCTTCGAGCTACTTCGATCCCAAGAAAGTATTTCATCTGTCCCAAATCCTTTATCTCGAACTCCTTGCCCAGTTTTACCTATAGCTCTGCTCTCTCTCTCTCATAATCTCCTGTAATAATCATATCATCCACATAAACAGCCAACATCGTGATATGATCTCCAATATGTCTCAGAAAAATAGTATAATCGGTATTGGTCTGCTTGTATCCCATGCCCGCCATAGCCTTCCAGAATCTGTTGAATCAAGCTCTCGGGGATTGTTTTAGGCCATATAAGGATTTTTTGAGTTTGCAAACTTTCTCCACTGTTTGATCAATGCCAAATCCCGGAGGGATCTCCATGTATACCTCCTGGAGCAAGTCACATGAAGAAATGTATTCTTCACGTCAAGCTGATGTATGTTCCATCATTTGTTTGCTGCTATGGAGACTAAAGTCTTGACTGTGCTCATCTTGGCGACTGGTACGAAGGTTTCATCACAATCAATGCCATACATTTGGTTGTACCCCTTTGCCATTAGTCGGGCCTTGTACCGCTACCTTTCCTTTTGAACTCTGCTTCACTGTGAACACCATTTGCATCCCACAACTTTCTTCTCGGGTGGCAGTGGTACAAGCTCTCAGGTTCCATTATTTGATACTAACTTGTTTTTGGGCAACTTCCTTTCTCATTAGGTTGGTACAATATATAACTTGGGCCCAAAAGTGACCCAAGTCCACAATAACAAATGGACTAGACAAATAAACCAACTAATATGTATTTGGCAGATGGTACTATTGATAGATATAAAGCCCGGCTTGTGGCTCAATGGTTCACTCAAGTTCCTGATAAAGATTTTTGGACGACCTTTGCGCCCATGGCTAAGCTCACCACTGTTCGATTTATTGTCTCGCTTGTTGCTTCCATGGCCCTTCTATCAGCGTAATGTCAAGAATGCATTTTTGAATGGGGACTTATTTGAGACTATCTACATAGATCCACCGCCCGGGTTTTGGGCGGAGGGAGAATATTCAGGGAAAGTATGCCGTATTCGGAAGTCTCTCTATGACTTGAAACAATCTCCTCGTGCATGGTTTGGTCGCTTCAGCAATGTGATATTCACTCTGGGATTTACACGATGTCATTCTAATCATACCTACTTTACTCGTCGGAATGCTCGAGGCCAGTGTGTCATTATCTTGGATGATATTATCATTACTGGAGACGATACATGTGGTATTGGTAAAGTAAAGCGCCAATTTTGGATGACTTTCGATGTCAAGGATTTAGGCTCCCTCAAGTACTTTCTTGGTATTGAGGTGACTAGGTCGCCGGGGTATTTCCTTTTCCTAACGAAATTACACGCTTGACCTCCTTCAGGATACTTGGATGTAGGTCTTCCTCATCTCCTATGGATCCAAATAAGAAGCTGTCTGCAGATATGGGAGAGTTAATGCCAAATCCATTTATGTATCAGCGACTTATGGGTCGTCTTATCTATCTGATAAATACAAGACCAGATATCACTTTTGCAGTTAGTGTTGTCAGCCAGTTCGTGCACTCACTAAGAACAACACATCTGGATGCAGTTTACCATATTCTCCGGTATCTGAAAACTTGCCCTGGCCTCGATCTCTTCTTTAAATCAGAAGCTCAGTCCGGACTATCCTATTTTACAAATGTTGATTATGCAAGATCGAAAAGTGATCGTTGCTCATTTCAGGTTTGTGCACCTTTCGCGAGAGTCACCTTATCTCATGGAAAAGCAAGAAACAAGTAGTTGTCTCTCGGTCTTCTGCTGAAGCTAAGTACTAAGCTATGCTGCAAAGGACGTGTGAAATACTATGGCTTCGTTCTCTTCTTCAGGAGTTGGGGTAGGGAGAGTCATCCACCTTATTCTGTGATAACAAGTATGCTATTATGTTGTTCTCCGACTTTGTCCATCATGAGAGAACGAAACACATCGAGGTCGATATTCACTTCATTCGTGAGAAACTCCAGTAAAAAATTATCTCCCCCACGGTTTATCACCTCACGAGATCAGGCGGCTGATATGTTCACCAAGTCCATTGGCTCGGGACTCTAGCTACTGTCTTTCGCAAGCTGGGGTTCGATATCTTCGCCCCAACTTGTGGGGAAGTATTGTAATATGGGCCCAAACCCATCTTCTAGATTAGTCTAAGAGTTTTTATTTATTTCCAGAATTACTCTTGTATTAGTCTTTATAAACTCATGTATTCTCGAAATACAATACAATATATTTTCAAGGTACAATTTATGGGCCTAAGATGCCATGTGAGACACCAATATAGAGAAGGAAATGTTGCAGCAGATTTCTTAGCTAAACAGGCAACATCTGGGTTGTCCTCAACCTAATGGAGCAAGGAGGAACTGCCAAGATTGGCACAAGGCATGATTAGGCTAGATATGCTACAAATGCCTTCAATCAGGCACTTCTGATAGCCCATCAAGGATGTAAGGTTCAGGCCCCTCATCTAGAAATGGGGGCACTAGTTTTGGGTTCTAGAGCCACTGACTTGGCCTAGGCTATTTTGCAAAGGTTTTGTTTTTCACCTGAAGAGAACTATGTGAATAAAATAATGGAAATTTTAGCTAAAAAAAAGCCCTAGGTGGGGGATGCTTTTAGATAAAACTTGCACTTTGGGGTGCCAATAGGACAGGGGTTAGACATTTTAGGTTCCTCACTTTCTCGCTATAGTCCCAAGTTTCAAGAATTGGGTATTTAAGCTTTTTGAGCGGACTGCCAACTGGTAGGTTCTCGTTTGAGATTTTGAAGGAATACTGGGATTGGATACTCTTGCAATGGAAGATTGACATGATACTAAACTGGAAAAAATGCTGACCTTCAATCACTAATGCACTCTGGGCCTAATTTTCACCCATACACGTGTACATGCACACACCGCATATAGACCGTAGGCCCTACTGTACCATAGGGTTTTACTTTATTTTATATAGTAGGCAGTTCAAAAATCTTAGCTCGTTGCATTTTCTTAGATTTCATGTCTGTTCTTATATGATTAGGCCATGGTCTATCATTTTACGATTTTGTATGATTATGGCCATGGTCTATCATTTTATGGTTGTGGTTGTGGTTTATCACTATAACTGATAAAAATGAGTAGCCCTTGTTCATTGTTCTATCTATACTTCTACGGCAGTATCTAAACTTTCTTCTATTTGTATGCGTTTGGATTTGCTGTTACATAGGCAGAAACTTTGGAGGATTTGCACGAGTGGAAGACTGCACTTGAAGAAGCTCTTTCACATGCCCCTAATGCAGCTCTTGTTATGGGACAAAATGGTTTATTCAGGAACAATCAGTCAAATGCAACTGATCTCACTCCAGAACAATGTATATATTCAACTACCTGAAATTGCAATTATTTAGTGATAACATTAATCTGATGATGGATTAGAAAAAAAAAACCTCTGACGATGAATTAGCTGGGATATAGAACTGCAGAAATATCTTTTTTTAATCATACACAGTAGCATATGTGCAATACTGGATTTGGTAGTTTAGTCTTTTAACTCTAAGTTTGGAGGAAAACTCAAGAAACTTGTTTTCATTTGGTTTTGCCCTTTCCTAGACACAGATCAATATTTCTCTATGTGAACTAGAAATGCTTGAAGCATGGAACCAATTTGATAAAGTAACTGTATCATATATTTCCTCAGTTTTAACTTCTGAGGGAGGGAGGGCCTCTCATCTAAGCAACTTTTGCTAGTAGGACCATATCCTTCTTTGTTATGGCAAATGTTTTCTTTCCCGTATTATTTATCTCCAACAGTGACACTTTTGGCAAATTAATTTAAGTAACTGTGACTCTTTTGCCATGTTTTGGAGGTGAAGAATCAATGAACTGAAGCTACAAGACGTTGCCCACTCTGTTGATTTAACATTTCTTTTCATGTCTCTGTTCTTTTATTAGTGTGCAGATGGGTTGAAGTCTTAGTCCTAATAGGTTTATGTTTCCCTTGAATTTCAGTTTCTTCTTTCTTGTTGACCATGAATGTAGATATTTATTCCTGTTTTTTAGTTTTTATTTTGCTTTGTTCTTTGCTATAGCAAAAGACAAGCAGACAGTTAAATCCTTGGTAATTGGGCGGCCAATTTTGCTTGCTTTGGAAGATATAGATGGCACTCCATCTTTTCTGGAAAAAGCTCTAAGGTTTCTTGAAGAAAACGGTGAGCCTATTTTCCTATTTTTCTAATGAAATAAGATGGGAGTGCACTTGAGTAGAATTAAGATGGTTTGATTGCTTCACATCCAAAGTGTTTATGCTATATTAGACATATATTCTTCATCTTCTAAATGTGCCCCCTCGTGCATGCCTCAATTTAATGTTTATTCTATTTTAGGATTAAATTTG
>JAOWBN010235410.1:0-12360 GCA_028565015.1 Pinguicula moranensis
CGAGTATGAGAAAGATAAATCAACTTTCCTACTAGACGCTGATATTGTTCTTTGTTAGCAGGAATAATGCTATTATCAAGACTTAATCTGTGATTTGCCATAATTGGTGTATTAGACGGTATGCAGTCTATTAATCCTATTTCAGCCAAGAGATCGAGTATATACTTCATTTGGGAGAGAAATATAAATCTAGTCGATCTCAATACTTCAATCCCGAGAAAATATTTGAGCTTCCCAAGGTCTTTCATTTCAAATTCTTGAAACAGGTGCTTGCGAAGATTCAGAATTTCTTCACTATCATCCCATGTTATAACCATGCCATCAACATAAATAATAAAACACGTGGTTAAAGTTTCTCGATGCTTTAGAAACAGAGTGTGATCTGCATTACTTTGTTTGTATCCATATTTTTCATAGCCACAGTAAATCTTTCAAACCAAGCACGTGGAGACTGTTTTAGTCCATATAGTGCCTTCTTGAGTAGACATACTTATGATCCCTGAAAATCACTTTAGAAACCCAGTAGTGGCTCCATATATACTTCTTCATTCAAGTCACCATGAAGAAATGTATTTTTACATCAAATTGATGTAATGGCCAATTACGATTGGCAGCAACTGAAAATAATACTCCGATGGTGTCAATTTTAGCTACAAGAGAAAAAGTTTCTGAATAATCAATACCATAAGTCTGAGTATATCCCTTTGCGACCAACCGAGCTTTGTATCTTTCGATTGTGCCATCTTCTTTACGTTTTATGGTAAAAACCCAATGGCATCCTACAATTCTTTTTCCTGGTAGTTTCGTACATTTCACCCATGTTTGGTTCTTTTTCAGTGCATCCATTTCTATGTCCATTGAATTTCTCCACTCCAATTGTCCCTGTGCTTCATGAATAGTTTTTGGTACCTGTTCTGAATAAACTGCCATCATAAAGCCTCATGCAGATTGTGACAAACTCCCCCAGACGAGATCTGCCATGGGATATTTGTATTGTCGTGAGATATGCTCAGGTTCATATTTCTTGGCAGGTACCCCTCGATTCTGCCTTGGGGGTAATATATAACGTCTCTCATCCGCACCAGATGTCTTTGTAATATTAGTATAAATAACAGGAGGTATACCACTAACATCACTTGTAAGCTCATCAGAGACACGGGTCGTGACAAACTGGGACACGGGATAGGAGACTGTACTATATTGTCAACTTGAGATGCATCATCCTTAGGTACCTGAGATGAATCCTGAGAAGGAGTTAAATCCGTCGTCTGATATGTGGGCCCATGTGTATCAGAACTATGTAGTAACCAATTCAGTGAGGCATCATGAGTAGAGATCTTCCCCGGATCACTGGAAAGGTTATGATAAAATTACTCTGTTTCAAGGAAGTGGCAATCCATCATGGTATACAAACGGTGAGTTGGAGGATGAAAGCAATGATACCCGCGTTTATGAACGCCATACCCAACAAAGACACACTTGACTGCACAGGGATCAAGTTTGGTACGCTCAGATTTGGGGATATGAACAAAAACTGAACAGCCAAAGACTTTTGGGGCAGAACTAATATAGAAGGTACCTCAATGAGATCTTCCAGAGCCTGAAGCAGGGTGCGGAGGTCTAGACTTTTGGTGAGTAAACGATTGGTAAGATATATGGTTGTAGTAGTAGTAGCTTCGGGCCATAAGGAATGAGAGGTTTTTGAAGCAATCATTATGGCCCGAGTGATTTCTAATAGTAACCGATTTTTCCGCTCAGCTGTACCATTTTTTCAGGGGTATGGGAACAAGTGGTCCCATGGACCAGACCATTTGTCAGGAAAAATTGGGTCAATGAGTTGTTTACAAATTCTCCACCATTGTCTGAGCAAAGTATGCGAATATCCATCTTGAATTGTTTTTGAATCATTGCATAAAACTCAATAAATTTTTGATGGACCTCTGACTTATTGTGAAGAAAATATACCCAAGTCATTCTGGTGCAATCATCAATAAATAATAAGAAATAGCAATAGCTACCAAAGGAAGAACCCGGAGCGGGTCCCCAAACATCAGAGTGAACCAGAGAAAAAATGGAACGAGTGCGAGTATTATTCAATGGATACGAAGTACAATGGGTTTTCGCCAAACAGCAAGTTTCACAATTAAACTTTCTAGGCTCGAAAAATAAATGTGGAAGTAAAAGTTTGAGATAACTATTAGATGGATGCCTAAGACGGCAATGCCAGAGCCAATGTTGCTGTGCAGAGGAACCAGAGACCATCATAGTACTACTTGACTGAGTCACATCATAAATATAGTACAGCTCATCCCGCTCAATGTCACGCCCAATAATCATCCTCGTCTGAAGATCTTGTAACAAATAGAAACGGGGGTAAATAAGAACACGACAATTTAGCGTCGCTGTAACATGACATACAGACAATAATTTGCAGGAGAGAGATGGAACATATGGACAATTCTGCAGTTTTATGTCTTGTAAGACATGTATGGTTCCCCCATTAGTAATACTGGATACCCCTCCATTAGCCGTAGGGATAAAAAAAAATTGTTGGAGAATGTGGCAGAATCAAATCAGAGGTTGTATTTGTCATTGTATCCGTAGCTCCACAATCAAGGAGCAATAGGTCATGGTTTAGCCGTGGTGTGTTATGGGTTGTGTGGGCTATAGGGGGTTGTACAAAATTAATTTTGGGTCCAAAATCAAAACATCCGGGACAAAAATACTTGGATGTAGGTACTGCGGGCATTTTTTGTAATTTTGAAGAAATGTTGGGAAAAACATTCGATTTTTGCTATTTGTGAGGGTAAAAACAAATTTTGGACTTGTTTGGTGGTTTTTTCGAAAATTCTGTATAGTCCAGGGGCTTTTTCGGACAAAACGAATTTTGTGAGGACTTTTCGGCAATTAACTGGGTAGTTGGGGTGCCACTTGAAGCTAATGAAGAAGTTGAGGGGCGTACTGATAAACTTGATTTGCTGGAGGACTGATCTGCAATTTTAGCAAAGTCATAAGGATTGAAGTGAGAATTTGAGGGGAGAATAGACCCACTCTAGAGATTTCGATCGTGTGTTCTCCCGACATGACGTCACCGAAAGCCGCTGGGTTGGAGTCATCGCCGCCGCTGGAGGAGGCCTCTGAGTTTCCTGTGGTGGTCGTCGCCGCCCCCTGGCAATTTTTGTCATTGAAAAACCAGTCCAGTACCCAATTGTTTCGAAACATTTATCGGTCGAATGTCCCAATTTTTTGCACTGTGCACACCATAGCTTTGATTTTATCAATTGTAGGCACACGAGATGATGATTTTGTTCTTGGTTGTGCAATTTCTGACCGTATTTTTGCTAGGAGACCACTTTCGATTCCGTGAATGATGTCGTCGGAGCCGCCGTGATTCGAATTTAATATTTGAAAACGTGCGGTTTCACGGCAAAACGTGGCATATGCTGTTTCTACGGATGGGAGTGGGTCACTTTTGAGCAAATCCCTTTTTACAGCATCAAACTCTGGATTAATTGAGGCTAGAAACTAAAACAGACGAGTTTCTTGCCTGAGTTGATTGAAAATTGCAATATCTTCTGCAGCGTTCATGGGATTGGGTTGTCTCCAGTCCATCTCCTGCCAGATTTTCTGTAAGGTTGTGTATAATTCTTCGAAACTTGTTTGTTGTTGCATATGTTGATTTGCATGGACAGAGAGGTCAAACAATATTAATTTGACACCTCCGGTGTTGTAGGTGATTGCCAAACCATTCCACATCGCTTTGGCTGAGGGATAGGAGACATATCGATCCATCAACGTTGATTCCATAGCATCAAGTAAGCTTGTGCAAATATTCAGGTCGGATTGCTCCCATTTCTCGAATTCAAGTGTTCCAGCTGGTGGGGGATCATCCGTGAGATGTCCTAGTTTTCCTTTTCCGCCGATGGCCATTTTAGCTGATCGGCTCCGTAAGGGAAAATTTTGGTCATTGAGTTTTAGTTTGATGAAAATAGGATTGTTGGTTTTGGGGTTGTGGATTTGAGTAAGAAGTTTGGTAAACTTCTCTGTTAAAATCGTCCGATGGAAGGCTCACATCGTGTGAAGCAACCTCGGATTTTGTTGGGTCAGTCATGGTGGTAAATGATGAGGCTAAAAATATGATCGTGAGGATCGGAACAGTTGCTCTGATACCATGTTTTTCTGATAAAATATTTCATTCATATTATAATTGTGTTACATGAGATTCTTCTTATAGAAGAAGATGCAGAAGATGAACACGGCTCTTTGATGTTGATGCAAAGGAAGTCATCAGACAAGATGATTGTGATCTTTGTTTTTCAGGGATCAAAATCTCTTACATTTAATGCATTTCCATCAACCTTACTATTCTTCTAACACTTAACCTGACTCTTCCAGATTGCGAACTGACATTGGTGCAAAATCAAGTGATCAATCATGTTTTTTTTGGGTAGGTAAGTGATCAACCAAGTTAACTTTGTTCTCGAAACTTAAGTTCAAAAACTCCCCCCATTCTTGGAAAATGCTAGTACCCTTCCTATCTTTATGTTAGGAATCTGCCCAGTATTAAATTTTTAGTATTTGACTTGAATTAATATTTCTTGTATGAATTATAATAGTATTAGAATTAATGCTTATAAATATGAGATCTCTTAACTATTAGAGTTCAGAAGAAAGACAGGAAAATGAGAGAGACTGGGTGAGAAAAAAATAGAGAGATGTGAGACTTGGGATGTGACTCTCTGTGTCTGCAGGAAGTTTTGAATATTCCCCAACAAGTGGTATCGGACCCAAGTTGTGAGATTTGGGTTGTGTTTCAAGATCTGCAGTAAAATTGAGATCTTGATAAATTGAGATCTTGACTTGAAGAAGAGATGTTCTCTTGGTGAGAAGTGTTCGGCTGTGTTGGAGACCATGATCGTGTTTTGAGCAAATACAAAGAGTGTCTGTATGGTCAAAGAAGTGCGAGTACTTCTACTAATGTGAAGCCTGTCGGTCCCTTGGGTATGACGATGATGTCCTCTTCTGTTTGGGAAGTTCAAAATGAACTTGACTGGTATACACCGTGGAGCTACCTCTGAGGGGGTGCTCGGAGAATAAATCAAGTTTTTTGTGATATGAGATAATTCAAGTCAATGGATTATTATGAATTTTCTTAATATTAAATTTCTAGTAATTGACTTGAATTAATATTCATTGTAAAAATTATAATAGTATTAGAATTCATGTCTATAAATATGGGATCTCTTGACTATTAGAGTTGAGAAGGGAGATAGAAAAAGGAGAGAGATTGGGTGGAAAAAAATAGAGAGATGTGAGACTTAGAATATGATTCTCTGTGTCTGCGGGACTTGAGTGACTTTCTCATTATCTTCTAATTATTTTTTGTGTCTCTGTTGTATCATGATATATTGAGAGGTTTTGTCAGTATCTTCTAATTATTCACAAAGACGAGAATATTCCCCAACACATTGAGCTCATTCGAAACTTGTGCATCAAACCACTTTATTCCTTTCTGGAACATCACAACAGCCTTCGCAAAAGTGCTTGTTGCTTTGCCATAAAAACTGATTTGACTTGTTGGTTCCTTCCTTTTCATGTTGCTCGCCTGGATGGGTTCGACCATTGAAGTATTTGGGGTTGCAGCCCTATCAACTTGCTCTCTCTCCTTCTCTTCTGCACTATCCCCTTCCACTTTCTCAGTGTCCTCCTCATTGTCCGCTTATATAAGATTAGTGTCCTCTGCAGTAGAAGAAAAATCTACAACCATTGAGCCTTTTGCCCGGTATTTGCCAAAAACCTCACATCATTTTTCGTTAAAGGGAAAACAAATTTCTCTTAGGTACAGCAAATTAATGTTTACCTGCTCCGCGTGTATTAGAACATTGTCAACATCCTATCAAGGGAAAAAAACAACCAAAACCAACAATGCCTTCTTTTACTAACTCCTTCCGCTAGATCATCCATCATAGGCGTATGAATCTCTGGATGGATTGCAGTGCCACATTGGCTTGCAAGCTCACTAAGCAAACCGTATGAATTTTGCCATACGTGAATCTTGTTGACAGTATTGGAGGCTTCAATCTTGTTGCCTTTGACCAACTACCATATCTTTCTTTCAACCAAGACCCACCTTGTAACCCTCCAGCAATAAGTTCCTTCATGGCTTGTAACATGGCCCTCTCCTCATCAAGGTTGAAGTACACTTTATTGGGAGAGTTTGGATCCCCCTATTGAACTTCTTTCCCTTCAGTTACTTCCAATGACCTTTCCCGTTGGAGTGCTATGATCTTAAATAACTTCTTTCCCTTCTGCTTCAATTTGGGTACTAGAGTTTCAGGCTCCTCCTTATCCTCTTTTTTTTTATAGGTGCTCCTCCTTATCCTCATTGAAAGCAGTCCAGTCAAGGCAGCCATTATCCATCTTTTGCATCCTATACTTGTCAATATTGTGTTAGAAAAATATAATAATCAAATTATTATAATCGTAAGCATAGCAATCACGTGAATCAAGACACAATGTTCAATATCCTAATCATCATTATTGCAATCATTAAACTCAATGACGGGGCATGAAACACATATATTGGGCCCATGGCATACCGAAGTGGGTCAATCTCTGATTACCTAAAA
The DNA here is from genome assembly GCA_028565015.1 of Pinguicula moranensis. Taxonomy (NCBI): domain Eukaryota; kingdom Viridiplantae; phylum Streptophyta; class Magnoliopsida; order Lamiales; family Lentibulariaceae; genus Pinguicula; species Pinguicula moranensis. The sequence goes on from JAOWBN010235410.1 coordinate 6,630, forward strand.
AAACAAAAAAAAAAACACATATATTGGTCCAGCAAACAAGCCTAAACAGCAACAAGGAACACAAAAATGGATAATTGTCACATGAATCAAGAAAATATTTCATTCATTCAGGATGGGCGCTTGAGTTTGAGCTTGAGCTTGAGCTTGGGCGGAGTAAGCCAGTGTTGTTCGGGGGCGCTAGAGCGAGGTGCCTTAAGCGCCAACTACATTGCCCCCAGGTGCCTAGGTGGGCGAAATCCTAGGGGGGCGCTAGAGCGAGGTGGAGCGCACAGCCAGGGCGCTAATGAAATTAAAAAAAAAATTGCAAGGTTATTTCGTTCATCCCACTGCCGCAAAGCCTCGAACAAATTTTGGGCTCACCTTTTTATCAAATTTCTACCGTCGCTGTGCCGCTCAATCCACCTTCTTCTTCTAGATCCAGAACCAGTAACACGCAGTCCGTCGCACCATCTTCTCCTGGGTCAGAACCAGCAACGCCACAACATCAACCTGGCCGTTTTCCCTTATCTTGCTTATGATTTCTTACTTTCTAAATTGTTTCCTCATAGGCGACCTATTTCTATATAGCCCGATTTGTCTCCTCATCCTCTGCTTACTACTAATTGGGGATGGGTGAGTATCAGATAAATGGTTACTTCTAAATGGGAATTGTATCTTTTAATTAATTATAAAATATCTATTGATTAAAATATTGGTTGCTGCTTCAATTTTAATTGATATTGGCTTTTGGTGGCTACTATTAAAGGGAATTTGTATGTCATTGTTGATTCTGTTGCAGGGGATTTGTATATCATTGTTAATTCCGTTGAGGGGATGAAGCTCACTGTTTCATTTTTCCATTCAAATATTTTCTTAAGCCTTGAAGTTGTGACTTTTTCCTCAACTTATGATAAGTATTGTCCTCTACAGAGTTAGTATGCCCAGATTTGTGGGCGCGCGCCCCGTCGCCCTATTGCCCATTGCCCCAATTTTTTTTCCCAATCGTCCCTGTGTGTGTTGCGCTCCTAACAACACTGGAGTAAGCTGCCCATATGGTATCTGCCATGGCATCTCTCTTTTGATTCCACGTGGGGTGGATTGAACTGACTAAATATATGGTTCCTCTTCATCCTACGGATCTGTGTGCACATCCTCAACCATATCCCCACTAACCAACAATGAGTCATTGGGTGTATGATCCATGACGAAGTTGTGGAGGAGGGCACATGTTAACATGATGTTCATTTGTTTCTTTATAGGATAGTGGGTTGGACTCTTCAGCATTACCCACTGCTTTTTCAAGATGCCAAATGATCTCTGAATGACAGTTCGGTCTTGGCATGACGCATGTTGAAGAGCTTCTGTGGTATCCTTGTTCCAGGTCTCCACTTCTTAAATAGTACTTGCAAGCACGCAAGTTCCAGTGAGCCTGGTTTTCCAGTAAATGGCCTGGGATGTATAAACCTCAAACAAGCATATAAGTTTCTTAATCCGAAGGGCAAACATGTTTGAACTTCACATAAAGAGCACTAGAGTAAATGCAAGCTTAGAAAACTAGTACTGCAAACACATGGAAGTATATAGCAAACTTATTTCAAAATATATGTTATGATCAAATGACAACTAAAAGCACCGATAAACTATCAAATATTTTCATGCACAAAATTGGCTTCTGTTTGAAGGACAGAGAGAGACAGACTTCCACAAAATCAAATTAAATCTTATGATACGCTATAAAAATGGTGGATATGGAATTTCCCCAAATGTAACCAGTACTAAACTCTAGATTTGAAGACATAAACCCTTAACCAAAGTAAAATTTTGATAATCCGATGACAACCCCCAAATCCGCGCCAAAACAAATACCCAACCCATAAATTTGCAAAAAAATTGTACCTACAATTGATAAAAATCGTATGCAGTCTTTTGTCTTTTTCTACTTTTTCTACTACTTCCTCAACTATTTTTCTTATTTTTAGAATGGGTGGTGTTTTGCACAAGTACTTAAAAAAATAATTATTAAAATTTTATTTTAATTATATATTATAAAATTAATAGTAAATTACCAAAATAACCTTCATAAAATAATTCATGAGGGTAATATTGTCTTGTAAGAAGGAAAAAAAATATATCAGGAGGTGCTTATTTTTTAGAAGAAAAAAAAAATGTCAAGATATGTTTATTTTTTAGAAGGTTTTCATTCTTAAAATAGAACAAGTAGTAGAAGGTTGGCTGCGCAAAATACTGCTTTTCAGAAAAAAGTGCTTATAAGCTAATTATAATTTTAAGAAGGCTGCACAAAATAGGTTATTAGTTAGGGGTATATCAGTGGCATTTCATGTAAATATTGTAAAATAGATAGGGATAGTGGGTAATTAGTTAAATGAGATAAAAACATGGCATGGATTGAGCAATCAATCAATCAATTTTTGGATGGATAGTTTTTGGAGTTATATGTGAACCACGGTCAGAGGGATTGCTAATCTTCCACCCATAAATGCATTTATGGGGTATCAAACATGTGCTTATGCAGAAATGATATAACGCAGGATAAACAGTAGCGCATGAACGTACGAATTCAGCTAAAATGACCAAAATGTCTTCATATTAAATATTGGCACGAAATTCAATACAGGGATATTTTGGGTCATTTTACCCCATTCGCGCTGGCTATGCACGTTTCTATTCGTGTGTTATATCATTTCTAGTGGTTATGGGGTATCAAACATGTGGTGACGGTGAATTATAATCGAAATTCACCATTTATCATCATTTTTTTGGTCCTAAACCATTTTTAGGATTGATTTAATGGTATGTTAATACATGATTTTGCAGAATAAAATATAAGCAGGTATGTTTGCAGAATATAAAATAAACTATTCAATAATATCCTATTCCCTTCCGGAAAAATAAATTCCTGCATTTTATTCTGTAATTGCATTGTATTAAAAGGTTATCAATACCCACTTGGATCGAGGCCTCAAAGTAAAGTTCTTTTTAAAGGTTATCATAATATGATTGATGTGATATTGTGATGTGAAATGTCGATGAAAATTCTTTGGCAAAGCTGGCAATCACCAAACCAAATATGGTTGAAGTTGGACTTAGCAATGACAAATAACTATCGCCATTTGATGCAGCCACCAAATTCTTACTCGTATCGTACGTATGGGGCAAGAAATAAAAAATTCAATAAAAAGCGATAAGGGTCATAAATGACAAACCTAACCGACTATAATACCTTATTTTTCTTCTTGCCAACTCATTAGCTTATGTAACCCAGACATTAATTAATTTTGAGTCCAACCCTTATAACCCAAGTAAAAATAAATCGTGTGTATTCAGATTTTTGCCCAAAATCATAAAAATTTTCATTAAATTTTATATTTCAAGTATAGAAAAAAAGGATGTTTTTTTCGAGAACAATTATTAATTTATCCTTAATTTTTATTTTTTCTGCAATTTCTTTTTATTTCGTGTACTGTATTTCGTTTGTAAGTAAACTTTGTGCTATATTTCAAGGTACAAATTCATAGTTTTTATTGCGAGTCTAACAGATATTTGATCCGTAGCGAAAAAAAAATCTAGCCTAGGGAGACTGGAAATCCTATAGACTCAATTTCAAGTCGCGGCGGGGCAAATTTTGTTAAGGGGACAAGGAACGAATTTTGAAAAAAAAAAATTAGGGTATGAGAGTGCGATTTTAGTATTTAGGGGTGCAAAATATTAAAAGTATTTTTTGTTAATGTTTAAAAAAAAATAAAGTGCAACCATTGGTGGATTCAGATAGTTTGTCAAGCGAGTGAAGTTTTAAAAAATATATTGATATTATTTTCTAAAAATATTAAATGTTATACTACGACATAAAGAAGTTTTTCGACAATGTGATCCTCTATCTCCGTTCCTATTTTTAATTGCAGTAGAAGGCCTGCATCAATTGATAATCAAAGCTGAAGAACTTGGTCTTTGGGCTGGAATTAAGGTTGGACAGCTGAAGTTAACACATCTATAATACGCAGATGATACATTATTAATGGCAGAGGCAACATAATAGAATATATACACCATTAAAGGAGTGCTGCGAGCCTTTGAGTTGATATTTGGATTGAGAATCAATTTTGCAAAACGCAGTCTTATGGAATCAATCTCAGTGCTAAGGAGAAAATTCAATTTTCTCATAAGCTTCTATGTAAAACTGAAGATCTCCCTTTCATCTATTTGGGTTTGCCTGTTGGTAATAATCCTGACAGATTAAAGATGTGGGACAGATTATTGGAAATCATACAAAACAGAATCTTCAAATGGAGTAATAAGCTATTAAGCATGGCTGGTAAGGTGACTTTGATTAAATCGGTATTGAGCAACTGACCTATATTCTATCTTTCAGTGTTCAAGGCTCAGACGCAAGTTTACAGTAAGATACAAGGCCTAATAAATAAGTTTCTCTGGCAACAAAAAGGAAGAGGGAGATCTATACATTGGATTTCCTGGGCTGATGTCTGCAGAAAGAAGAAGGATGGCGGTCTGGGGTTCAAAAAATTGCGTCTGATGAACAACGCATTACTTGGCAAATGGCGCTGGAGATGGAGAACTAATTCGAATAATCTGTGGCACGCGGTCATATGCTCAAAGTATTACAGGGACCGTGAGTATTTGGTGGGCTGGAAGCTGTTAATGGCATCAGATGCAGTGTTGAAGATATGGAAAGATATTTGGAGATTATCAACTACTGAAAAATGGATAGAGCAATACTTAACACTTAAAGTTTTTTTACTGTGGCTGAGATATTGGCGGGTGGACAGACTTTATCAAGATGGAGCTTAACTTTTAGGAGGCTGCTAAGATTGCATGAAGAAGCAAGGTTATGTGAGTTGACGGTCCTGCTGGCTGGTAAACATTTTACTATGGACAAGGAAAATAAATGGCTATGGTCTGCAGATAAGTCAGGTGTGTATTTAGTGTATTCAGCATATGAAGTTCAATTAGAGGAGCCGAGCTATCTCATGACGATAAAGAGAAGTCTTGCAAGAGTTTGGGGCAAAATTGCTCCTAGAAAGGTACAAATGTTCTCCTAGAAACTGCTTCAAAATAGAATACAAACCATTGATAACTTATTTAAGAAGAGGAGTGCATATTTTACCAGAAAGGCACCGGTGTGTATACTGTGGCAGAGAATTAGAAACTGCAAACCATCTGTTTATTCATTGCAGAATGACGCAGGCTTTGTGGAAGGAGGTTTACACATGGTTTGAGTTAACGTATACAGAATTTGCAGACATCCAAACTCATTTTTAGACGCATATGAGAAAGTTGAGAAGCAGGATTGGTGAAGAAGTTTGGAAAGCTATGTGGGAGGTGGTTTTTTGGGCGATATGGTCAGAACATAATGCTATCTGTTTTGATAAGGAGACAACCTCGATGTCAATGATGGAGTGGATCAAAATCAATTCTTGACAATGGATCTCTGCCTCTAATTCAAGCTTCAAAGGATATACTATGATGGATTGGTTTATAAACCCAATACTATGTTGTGCTTTGCTCTTCCTCTGATCTATTAGAAACTTTAGTAAATGATACTGAGTGGAGCAATACCGATACAAGTTCAATTGTAGCTCTTGATTGGTTGGAGTTTAGCAGATGTTCTGCTATGACTCACAGTGTCATGTATTAGAGTTAATCATTGGCTATAAATAAAAGTTTACTTATCAAACAAAAAGAAGTTGTTAATATGGAAAAATTGAAATTAACTTTT
>JAOWBN010235421.1:0-12360 GCA_028565015.1 Pinguicula moranensis
CTCAAAAGAAGGGAAAATATCTATCTAAAGCTTCCGAAGGAAGCTAACTAAGCCCAAGCTTCCCGAAGACGCTATCTCTTGCAAGCTTCTCGAGGAAACTAACTTTCAGACATATCTCCTGAGAGATAGTAGACAGAACTCATTCTGGAGGGATCCATGTCTAGAGCTTTCAGATTATGCATGGGTTGGAATTCTGGGAACTTCTCCCCTGGAATCGTGGAATAATTCTTCCCACATCTCTAAAGGAGAACGATTTTGAGTTGTCTCCACCTTGAAATCACGTACCAAATCTTCCCATAAAACCAATCTGGGGCAGCATCCTTCCAGGATCCAGGGCACTAGGAAGCAACACTTGGAGAGGAGCCTTGGAGACGAAGAAGGAGCAGTAGAGTGACAGGCCACAACACACCTTCCTCAGCATCCAAGGGGGATTCTTTCCTTTTTGTTCTTAACTTTCATGTATCTTCTGTGTATGACACGAACCTTATTTTGGGGCATTGGTGTAACCAACCTTTTGTATTTAATTGAGGACTTTAAATGTGCGAAGCAATGGGCTACAACTCTTTTCTATGATAGCAATGTAACCCTTGTTAATTTAGTAGTGGACTTCTAATGTTCAGATCTTTAGAGATGTTGTTGTGGCCATTTGGTTTTATTGTGTTTTTCCTAACTTGCATTTTTCTGATCAACACTTGCACATTCACTAAGTATGGTGGGAGGTCGAGAGGCACAAACCATACTAGGAATGGTAAAACCAACAGTAATCACCATAGCATGAGAATGCTTATTGGGTTATTGCTACCGTGTATGGATTCCCTAAACTCAAAGTCTTTGGTGCTTTCGAGAGTGTGACTTCGAGAGAAGCATGCTTATATATCATAAAGGGTTGTTTGAAGCTCGAGAAAGACAAGTGACTACTAGAGGATGAATCCGATAGATAACAACACAACAAATTCGAAGAGCTAGCGTAGAAAGAAACCATCTAAATTAACTAGATGGTAAAGTCATTACTCCGATATCTCTTATCCAAATAAAGATCACATGCGTATCCTGATTTCAACTTTTTTTATGTGTATTTTTTCTATTTTCTTTGTAGGATAGTTTGGGCCCTTTATTGTTTAGTCCAAATTGCATAAAACTCACGGAATGTTTGTGATTATCATCACAATCTCTGTGAATTGATGCTCTTCTCATTACTGTATTACTTGTGTGACATGTACACTTGCACAAAAAGTGCACCACGTATGTGCTGCATCACATGGCATAAAGGTGTTATTGAACTTTAATAGATATGGTTAGGAGGAGGATGAGTAAACCTTACTATCTATATATTTGTAGACATATGCACTCAAAACCAGTGTTTAGGGTTTATACTTTATAGTATTGTTAGTGTTTAAGGAACATTAATAGCTTAGGGTGGGTAGGGTTTATATTTTATAGTAATATAAATTTTTACATAAACAGATAAACTTATCCCACTTATATATAAATTTATATATAAAATAATGGTATGCCACTTATATAAACTTTTAAGTTGAATATGTTTTATAATTTTTCAACCCTAATGAAACTAAAAATTCCAAAAAAAATCAAAAATAATAAATAAATAATTCTATAGAAGTTTAAAAATTATAAGTTATATAAGTTTTGTAAGTTTTTCAGTTTCATAAGTTACGAATATTTATAAGTTTTATAAGATATATATTTTAAAATTTTATAAGTTTTATAAGTTATATACGTTTCTAATATATTTTTTAAATTTTATATAATATATTTATATATGATATACGTTAAAGTTGATAAGTAATAACATAAGTATTAATTAAGCTAGCCTATAAATGGCTTGTTAACTTTAAAAGAATTTGGCTTTAATAAAGTATACAAATTTATAAGTCATACAATTTTTTAAATTTTATAAGTTTTTAAATTTTTTAAATTTCATAAGTTATATGCGTTTTTACATTCTATATTATAAGTTTAAGAAGTTATATACTATACTTATATCCGTTTTTAATTTTTAAAATTTCAAATTTTATTTCAAACCTTAAAACTAAAACAAACACACCAAAAAAATGAATTTTTGCCAAGGTTAGGCCCGCGGTTTTCCGGCAGGGCCGTACACCCAAGTTCCCCTTTTTTAATTAATGAATATTTTTTGGCAGAAATCCGCCGGAAAGTCGCCAGTCAAACCGCCGATACAACAATTATTTTTAAAATAAATATTCCGGTCGGTTTCGACCTGTTGAAACCTCTGAAAACCGTCGGATTTAATGTTTTTGATTTTTTTTATTCAAACCTCTGGTTTGTGAAACCTTTGTTCTAAAAACCTCCAGTTTTAGCCGGTCTGAAAATCGACGGTTAGCCGGTTTTCGATTACAGCGGCACCAACCATGAGAGCACCTGAAAGGAAGATCTCTTTTGAGATCATGTGTGATGCAAGTGATTTTGTTGTTGGTGTTGTGCTTGGACAGAAGTCAGGAAGAACTAGTCATGTCATCTACTATGCATCAATGACCCTAAATGACACTCAGAGAAATTATACGACCACTGAGAATGAAATGTTGTCGATTATGTTTACACTTGAAAAATTCAGTTCTTATTTGCTTGGTTCTAAAGTTGTTGTTTATTCTGATCATGCAGCTATCATGTATTTGTGGGATGATCCTTATTTGTGGAAACATTGTAAAGACTCAATCATCCGTAAGGGTTTGAGTGATTCTGAGATATCTTCAGTACTTACTTTTTGTGATGATTCAGCATGTGGAGGCCATTTTGGCCCCAACAGAACAGCTAGACAAATTTAAGACTCAAGATTCTATTGGTCTCATATTTTTATAGATGCATCTGCTTAAGTGAGAACTTGTGATAAGTGTCAAAGAACATGAAATATTTATAGAAGAAATTAAATGTCACAAACACCTGTTCTTTTTTGTGATTTTTTTTATGTTTGGGGTCTTGATTTCATGGGTCCTTTTCAAAGTTCAAATGGAAATTTGTTTATTCTCCTAGCTGTTGATTATGTTTCTAAGTGGGTGAAGTCATTGGTCACCAGGACTAATGAATCTAAGGTTGTGGTTAATTTTGTTAGAATCAGATTTTCTGCAGGTTTGGCATGCCTAAGCACTTGTTGAGTGATAGAGGTACTCACTTTTGCAACAAACAGTGACCTCACTACTTCAAAAATATGGAGTAGGCCACAAGGTTTCAACCTCTTACCATCCTCAAACAAATGACCAAGCTGAAGTCACCAACAGAGAGATTAAGACCATCCTGGAGAAGACAGTGAACCCAGGCAAGATGGATTGGAGCATGAGGCTGCCAGATGCACTTTGGGCATACAGGACAACTTACAAGACTCCTATATGTATGTCACCTTACAGGTTAGTTTTTAAAAAAAATTGTCATCTTCTTGTGCAGTTGGAGCATCAAGCATATTGGGCAGTGAAGTAGCTCAACATGAACACTGTGTAAGCAGGAGAAAACAGGAAGTTGCAGCTGCAAGAGCTAGTAGAGCTGAGGATGGATTCATATGACAATGCAACCATCCACAAAGAAACAATAAAGGACATTCATGACAAATTGATAGCTAGGAAGGAGTTTGTTGTGGGCGATCAAGTTTTTCTCTACCAAAATAAGATTAAGATGTTCCTAGGAAAGTTGCAATCAAGATGAAGAGGTCCATACACATTTTCTGAAACTTTTCCTTATGGAGCAGTCAACATCTTTGAGAAAGATCCCACCAAGACCTTCAAGTTCAATGGCCATCGGTTGAAGCAGTACAGAGTCATTCTACCGGAGGAGAAAGTAGTAGTTCTGATGCGTATGGAACCCATCTATGAAGATTGAATACCAACAAGTCTAGCTGATACTTTTAAACCAGCACTAGATGGGAGGCAATCCGTTGTTTTAGATCTTTGAACTCATTTACATTCAGTTATGTGATTTCCTTTCCTTTTCATTTATTTGTTTGATGAATAATGCTTTTTGCAGGTACATTGCATCAACAACAGAGCTCTGCCACTTAATCAATCCCATGACCACTCCCATTCGTTCTCTGCTAATTAGACCACACTCAAAGCAAGCCTTCACGTTTTCTTTCTGTCTGGTTGAGCAACTGAAACTACCTAAGTCATGGGATGATTTTCTATCTTAACTCTACACCCACAGATATATCACACTATCAGATGTTTGTGCACTACACTTTCACATCATAGAACACAACATCTGTCAAATACAATATCCATTACACAACTTTAAAAACGAGTTAAACATTGATTTTTCATTTCAGTCCATCAACTCCATATAAGGCCTACTTTGTCATCCCACTGTCATGACATTTGAGAGATTCAAAGCATTTTACTTACATGTGACACTACTCACGTGTGATGCCACCCACCTATAACTTATTTATTTTAGAAGATCTCTCAATATCCACACTGTTTTAAGCAGCCTTCCTGGACTGAGACACTCGGTTATAAAAAAGTATGGGGGAGGTGGTTCACTTGTGATAAGTGGATCCATGGTACAAGAGATCATATGGTACAAAAAAACAAAGAAATAAAGAGAATAAAAGCTTTTAATGGCAAAATTCAGAGAGGAAAGAAAGAGTGAAGCTTGGATGAAAACCTTTTAAGAATCTAAGGCAAAGGTGAGGATAGGTTTCATCTAACCTTTTTCTTGAAGATATAAGGGTGAGTAGGGAGGTTTTTATGGGCTACGTTGCTCTAGTTCATATGAGGAGAAGAGTATTAGATGAGATAGGTATAAATCTTTACCTTAGGTTGAAGTTCTGAGGCCATTTGTTTGCTTAGATATGGTGAATGGTAAGGTAACACATGATTTTTGGTAACTTCCCAAAACTTATCTTAATGAGGGAGCATCGGTTTGTCAGTGTTTGGGATTTAGGACCCTATAGACCCTACACTAAAAGGGAGTGCCACTAAAAATTTTTTTGCAAGGGTTGCACCTTCTCCTCCTTTATTAGTTTCTTTTCTTTTCTTTGAATTTTACTATCTCTCTATTGTCATAAATTTGGTACTTCATGGATTTTCTTAGGGACAAGCAAAAAGCAAGTGTAGGGGATTTCATAGAGTACTTTTGAAGCATGCTAATGATGCATGAATTGTCGCCTTTATCTCTTCATTATTTAATGTTTTAGATAGGATTGTTGCACCCTTGTATGGTCCAAAAAATTCAGCGAAGAAGGTTGCATCACCTCCCCAAGCAAGGCTGCTATTGTTGATCTACAAGCTTCAAGAAGAAGAAGAAGAAATGCAACAAGAAGAAAGAAAGAGTATGTATGTCAAGTGCTCATGTTTCAAAGTTCAAGATATCTCTTACACTTGCTGAATCTAATGATCAAGAACACAAACTCAAGGCCATTATCACTCAGGTACTGATGATCTTAGCCCAATTTATCATGAACAGAAGCTGAAAAATAGCAGCAATAGAAAATTAGTTTGCAGAAAAACAAAAAAAGAGCAGCAGAGCCAAGTTGATCCTGAAACATTTTTCATGGACTCCCATAAGCACATCATAGTAATTTACCATGATCTACTTGAAGCCAAATGTTCACATGCAGCTCAGGTACACACTAAAGCTCTGATACATGAATTGCATTGGACCAGAAGATCAGAAAAAAAATGGAAAGTGTTTAACTCAACCAGCCTGCAACGCAGATAAAAAAAACGTTTTGGCAGTTTTGGTGTTTGGTTGAAGATCATGATTTTCTCTAGAATTCTTGAGGCGCTTCCTTGCACATGCTGCTATACAACTTATATACAGAGATATATATGCCACGTTTAAGAGAAATCTGAAGAAAAAAACTTAGTCAAAACATATTGGAAAGTTTCTTATCCATTTCCAAAGTAATCCCTACTTTCAAGGGATTAGTTATACGTATTTTCTTCATCTGTTTTACCAGTTTTTGATATATAGGAGAGTGAGGTGATAGGTGAGGAGAAAGAAGTCGAGTTAGGAAGAAAAAATCGTGCACTCTTCCTTCAAAAAGACAAGGTGCAGAATTTCTGCACAAAGGGGAGAGCTTCAGCCATGCTCGGCTAAAGCTCTCATTCTTCTGCTGATCTGATGTCCTTAGAATGCCTAAACAAGTTGGTAAGGTGTAAGTTCAGAAAAAAAGACAATGGTATTGGTTTTCAGTTTGTAAAAATACTTGTACATGTTTCTGTTTTTGTGGTTTTAAATTGTCCATTTAACCTAATAAAAACCAAACTATCAGCTAGTAGGGACTTAGGGGGACGGTTAGTTCATCTAAGCCTTATAAGATAGCAACTTTGTCAATCAAATATGGCGGTTAGTCTATTTCTTTGAAAGCGTAACTAAAATCATGTGTAGAGGAATGAGTTTTGGTTAGAGCTCTTAGATTCACACACTTAATGAAACTTCATTGATTTTAATATGGCTCTGATTGTGGAGTGAATGTGTTAGTTAACTGGTTAAGTAGTTAGGACTGAAAGAAGAGAAGCAGTGGTTTAAAAACTACATATTAAGTATCATTGAAAAAAAAAAGATAAGTGCATCTAGATTTCATCCTTAGTTCATTACTTATAGTTTTATGTATTTAATTGATCAAAATTCCCCCCATCAACTTTTATTTTTGACAGCAACAAAAAGCAGAACTAGAGCAATGTAAATTTCACTACCTTATCAACTAAAGGCTAGCGTCAGATTGTGGAACACTTTTACTGCCAGAGACTTATCAGCAGAAAGAAAATTATTACTCTTAGATATCAAAAATATGTAGCTGAAATCAGAATCTAACAACTTGGATATCAATGATCAACGGTTGCTGGACACTCTGCAATCCAAACTAGGAGGAATTACATTACATATTGGCAGTGTGGCCTATCAAAAGTCTCGCATCTCATGGTTACGGCAGGATGATGAAAATTCAGCTTACTTCAATAACTACCTAAAAAAAACAGTAACATGAATACCATCAGTGGGATTTGGGATGGTTCAGTCTGGCTAGAAGGTTGATAAAATCAAAGACTGCTTTTTTAATCACTTTAAAGACAAATTTTTTGAAAAATTGCATAGAAGGCCAAAATTTTGGTTAAGATTGAAGAGCTTAGGTATGCATACTAAGTTGAGTCCTGGGCCTGTTGGGCTAAATTTCAGGTTCATTAAACATTTTCTACATCTACTGAAATATGATATCTTCAGATTGCTGCAAGAATTCTACAAAAACTGCAAGCTAGTGAAAGGAAGCAATGCTGCACATATTACATTTTTGGCCAAAACATACAAGCCAATGCAAGTCAAGGATTTTAGACCAATCACACTGATTGGTACCATGCCCAAGATCATAGCTAAAGTCTTGGCTAATTGGATCTGCACTATCTGCCTAATCTAATAAGCAACAATCAGACTGCCTTTATTAAGGGGAGAAGGCTCTTGGACAGTGTGGTTATGGAAAATAAAGTCATGGATGAGACGAGGAAACTAAAGAAGAAAGTTGTTATTTTTAAGGTGGATTTTGAAAAGGCATTTAATACATTAAACTGGAGCTACTTGCTGGACATTATGACCAACATGAAATTCCCAACATGCTGGACTTGGTGGCTGAAAGGTCTGCTTGACTCATCCTCTACCTCGGTCCTAGTTAATGAAAGCCTTACAAAGGAATTCTACCCAACCCGTGGCATTAGACAAGGTGATCCACTCTTCCCCTTGCTATTTCTCATGGCAGCCGAAGGCCTATCAACAATAATTAATAAAGCAGTTTAACTAAATCTATTATAGGGACAGTGCATTGGAAAAGGAAAGGTAGTGGTATCTCTTCTTCAGTTTGCCGATGACACCATTCGCTTTGGGCAAGCTAATTGGAACTCCATTAAAGCCTTTAAGGCCATTATGATGAATTTCCAGTTGTTTATGGACTTTAGATCAACTTCAATGAGAGTCAGCTGATTGGGAAGAATGTTCAATCATAAACTTTGGAAGAAATGGTAGCCTACCTAAACTGCCATACAACAACTATTCCTTTCAAATACTAAGGCCTTCCAAATGGTTCCCGAGAGATAGGCTACAGACTTGGAAACCAGTGTTGAGTAAGTATGCTAACACTTTATCCTTATGGGAGCATAAACTTTTATCATCTGGTGGCAAGCTAACATTAATCAATACTGTTCTTTCCTCTATGCACTCTTACTATTTCTTTTGTTTTAAACTCCAAAACCAGTCATACATATACCAATTTTTTTTTGGGGAACTACATTGGAAAAGAGCAAAATGAACCTGATATTTCGGAACTATATCAAAATCGATGGTTTTGAGGGAAAGGGTGGCCACCGGAGAAGGAGGAATGGTTCTCCAGGGAGCCGGCGTGAGAACGCAAGGGGTGACTATTCACCCGAATCACCCATGTACGGAGAGAAAAGTATCTAATAGTCTTTCGAGGATTTTTGCCAAGAGGCTAGGGTTGGAACTCATTAAAGAACTATTCCCATTTTCAAAGTATTTATCATGTTTGTGCACATACGGCTTTTAAGAAATTCTACATCTACAAAGATATCTCTTCAAGGAGAACAAATTGTGAATGCCTAAATGTTCATTACGAGAGTTGATATATCGGGAGGCGCAGGGGTGTGACTTGAGGGACATTTCGGCGTGACCAAAACATTGAGCATACTTCAAAAGCATTTTTATTGGTCATGCATGAAAATAGACGTGGAACGGGTATGCAAAAAATGCATCACGTGTAGACAAGCCAAGTCAAAACTTCAACCACACGGTTTATACACACCACTTCCCATTCCTAGTGAGCCATGGAAGACCATCTCCATGGATTTGATACTTGGTTTAACACGGTCTAAAGGTGGTAAAGATTCTATCTTTGTGCTAGTAGACCGATTTTAAAAAATGGCGCATTTAATTGCATGCCACAAAATAGATGATGCATCACATGTAGCCAACTTGTTTTTCAATGACATCATCAAATTGCACATTATGCCAAGGACCATTGTATCCAATAGGGATGCCAAGTTTTTGAGCTACATTTCGAAAACATTGTAGGGAAAGTTAGGGGCAAAACTCTTGTTTTCAAACACTTTCCATCCATAAACACACGATCAAACTGATGTGGTTAATAAAAGCTTGTCATCTATGCTCTTTGCCATTATTAGTAAAACATGAGAACTTGAGAGGATTGCTGGCGCATGTCGAATTTGCTTATAATAGAAGTGTTCATTCTGCTTCGCATTATTCTCTTTTTGAAATTACATACATATTTAAACCCTTATCACCCCTTGACCTATTGCCTAAATTATCCATGAGTGAACGAGTTAGTGCAGATGGTAAAAGGAAGGCGGACATGGTCATAGCAACCCATGAGAGCGCCCGAAAGAATATTGAATGAACAACCGCACAATACGTGAAACAAACCAACAGGGGCAAAAGAAAATATTGTTTGAAGCAAGAGATTGGGTTTGATTGCATTTGCACAGTTAGAGTTTCTTGAACAAAAGGAAATCAAAGTTCCAACCACGGGGAGATGAGCCGTTTCATGTTATAGAGTGCATTAATCACATTGCCTACAAGCTAGACTTCCTCTGTAAGTATATTGTGAGTGCATCATTTAATGTAGCTGATATTTCCCCATTTGATGCAAGCTCGGATTTGAGATCAAATCCTTTTCAAGAGGGAGGGAATGACGCAATCCATGTGTTAGTGTTATGCCCCAAGGCCAGTCACCTTGGGCCTTTGTATTAACACTTTAATGTTAAATATATGATTGTAGCAACCTTTACTATTTGATTATTTACTTGCTTTATTTATAGCATTCTAAATAGTAAAGCCTAGTGTTGATAACTTACAGTGTATCATAAAGAGATGTGATGATGAGACAACTCTAATTACGTTATTAATACTAAACATCCAGAACCATATCATTAGTGAGATAAGGCTTCAGCAATACAGATAGGTTAGCATGTTCTAAGACAATTCCTTTTTAAGGAAATAGTTGATCTCATCAACTATAGTGTAGAGACTTAAGCTAGAACATGAATGCTTGTAGTTGACATGAACATCGGATTGACTCGCATAAAGATCACCATTTTGTCAATGGTTGATGCTCAAAATAATAGTAGGTCTAAGTGATCCTTGAACTTGAGCTCATCATAACGATCTTAAGTATTAATGCCACTATTTGATAAGTGATCCTTGAACTTGAGCTCATCATAACGATCTTAAGTATTAATGCCACTATTTGATTCTATTCGAAGTTTCACTGTAGATGGATAACAATGTATAGTCTTATCAGTGGTTTGAAGTACGGAAGGATTGTGAGTGATCAATAAAAGATTCACCGCTCTTAAAATGTGAGGAGAAGATCTCTCAATGGCCACTTGTAAGAAGTCATATAAGCCTTTGCAAAGCGCGAGTTTACTTAGAAAGAAGTTTCTAATTACTACTCAATGATCATGACTTCCATTATAAGAAATCTTATATATATTAGTAAGGATGACAAATAACCTTAATATACAAGATTAGGTGATATGAATAAGGTGGAATGACACTAATTACATGAGAGCTAGTTCTTGAAAGAATAGTCTCCTTCCATTATTATTCTGAACGCTTGGTGTAGGAATTCTGGAATCTATACTACGTATCATATGTCGTATTGCATGCGGAAGCATAAAGAATTGTGTGTGCAAATATGCAAAATAAAAACAAATCCATAATTCCTTTCCCTTGAACCTTGCTAATTTACACAACTTAAACATCAAGTGGGAAGAAATCATTTTATCTCAATAAGATTTCTTTCTTCAAGATCACGAAAGTAGTCTCCTCTTTAAGGTGTCCAAATGTCCACCTTCTATAATAGTCCACACCACCAAAATCCTTGAGAGCTTATAAAGACTTTGTATAGCTTATATGTATGTTTTTGTAGTGCTATCTCCACATTTGAAGTCTAAGAAGATGAGAGAAAAAAATTGCATCAAGTGCAGATTTTTTACCCCTTTCTCTAGCTTTTGGGTAGAAAGAGAAAGTAGAGAGAGAACCCCTTTGTTTTTTCTATTAAGAGATGTAAAATGCATCAATCTTCCACATATCATGTATTGGGGTATTTATAGAGGTTTCCATGAGTTTAAGATGCAAACACATGTCCTAGAGTTGATCAATATTTGATCCTAGCCATGCATGTGCTCTAACTTTGGACAACTCATGTTTAGGTTTCATGTTTTTGTAGAATCAAATCATGCAACTAATATTTTTTTTTTTGCTCAAAATTCGAACCTTCTATTTACTTGGTTCTCTCCAAGTGAGAGCCAAAACCTATACATAAGGCAGGGCCACATGCGGCCCTTGCAGTCAAAAACAAAACCCCTACTCTCATATATGAGGGTAGAGGTCGAACCCTACCATTCGGTTAAGGATTTTAACAAAATCTGATGTTTGGGATTCCTAGCTTGTTTAATCGTAGCATCCCTTGAGCCATTCTTGGTAGGTTATCTTGACCCCAATATATGTTAGAGGTGCTGGCTATAGCTTGCTTGGCAAGGAGATCAGCCATAGCATTACCTTTTATGTAGATATGCTTGACTTTAAGTCTCATTCCATTTCTCTTTGCCTGGAGTTTAAAGGCATCCCAGTAGTCCCAGAGGCAACATGGAGCACAAGAGTCCAATTTTATCCAGTTCACAAGTAATAGTGAGTCACTTTCTAGGATAAATTGTCGCCAACCCTTTGAATGGCAGAGCTTCAAGCCTTCAGTAGCAGCTTGTAACTCCGCTCCATTATTTGTCCCTATGCCCAAATGGATTGAAAAGGCCGCAAAACAATCCCCACCTCATCTCTTATTATCCCTCCACCCCGTGTGGGTCCTGGGTTGCTTGTGCAACTTCCATATGTGTTCAATTTGAACTATCCCAATGGTGGTTTTTCCCAGCGAATAGACATGAAATTTTCTTGGGTTTTGTACCGTATATGGATGTTGAGTAATCGTCTCAAGTGCTCCTCCTGTATCTGCAATTTGAAAGTATGGTTGGTCAGTGAGGTTAGCGAGTGGAGTGTATAAGTTACCTGCCTCCAAATTTGCTCAGCAGTCTGATAGATCCCATCGAATCTTGCCTGACACCTGCGTAACCATAAAAACCATGTTAGAAGTGCAAGGATTAAAGCAGAAACAAGCCCTGATAAACCTAAGTTCTTGGTGATTGATTGCCACTGTTATCCTTGTTTTCCAGCCTAAAATTCCTGCAAAAATGACCCTCCTAAAGCTGGCGGCTCTAGACATTAATTCATTAGCTAGGGGGAAGTCTGATAGTACATGGTCAAGTGTTTCTTGAGAGGGTTGGTTGCAACATTGGCAGCTTGACACTAGCTGTATACCCCTAG
>JAOWBN010235443.1:0-12358 GCA_028565015.1 Pinguicula moranensis
ACACGAGGGTATAATGGTGAAATCACTCTGTCTTGCACTTGTCTTGCGTTCTTTTGTCTTGCGCTATATCATTTTTCGGGTATGGGCTTGATTGAATCTGGTCCGATCCACATTCAAATGCGGTAATAAAAATTGAAAGAGTCAAAATAAATCAAATCAACCTATAAAAATGCAGGATTAATATTACAGTTGCTTTAAATAATATTTTTGATAAAAATATTATTTCAACAATATTTTAATTTTCATGATGTCTCCACAATTTTGCACTAATAGTCGACTTTTTTATAACATAAATAAATTCAGAATTTTGAAATTTGGTTACAATCCAACTAAGAATTAAATTATAAAAAATAATTATATTAAAAAACATCTGAAATTAATATTACGGTTGTTTAACAATATTTTTTATTAAAATATTATTTCAACAATATTTTTATTAAGACGTTTATTTAGACAATAATTTTAATGATGTCTCCATAATTTTACACTAATAGTGGACTTTTTTTTTTTTATAACAAAAACAAATTTAGAATTTTGAAATTTGGTTACAATCCAACTAAGAATATTAAACTATAAAAAATACTTATATTAAAAAAACTAATATATATATATATATTAAAAACATCTAAAATTAATATAAATAAGAGTTTATTAGAATGAATAATTAACAGCCTCCTTTTGTTATTATTTATTCTTCCATGTTGTACCTTCTGAATAAGCATAAAAAGCAAGAAAGTGCCAAGAGGAGAATTCTTCCCTGTTGTACCTTCTGAATAAGCATAATATATTATTTCAACAATATTTCTTTCAGACGGACTTCTGTGTCATCGTGTCATGTTGAACTTCATTATTTATTCTTCCAAAAAGCAAGAAAGTGTGAAAAGGAGAATTCGAACATTTGGTGGCTGCCGTGTAAAAATTCACTACTTCCACATGAGTTAGATAACCAATATTTTTTTTTGGGTATCATGGTGTCCAGAACCACATTGGGCCTAACTAATTCATAGGGTTCATTACACGGCGACCCTGATAACCAATAGTTAATATTTGTAACCAAATATAATTACAATATTTTAACAAGGACCAAATTTAAAAAAAAAATTGTATAATTATTATTTTTTTAAATCTTGGGGGGGACCATGGCCCCCCGGTCCCCTAATTCCACCACAGAGTGAGGTCCTCTTTTGCCATGAGCTCTCTGTTTTAAACCGTCTTCTCAGATGCACCAGTTCCTCCAGCCTTCGATTAGCTCATTCAAAAAGTGCTCGAGAGTTTTCTCAGCCAGGCGTCCAACAAGGTCTTCCTACAAAGTCAGATCAATATAATTTAGGATGCATTTGGTAGACAAGTAAAACGGTGATTTAACGAGTTTCACGAGTTTTTCGCGCACATATGCTGTTTGGTACACACCTTCACGTAATCCTCGGTTCGATCGAGTTATCCCTCAGCCCATGATAACTCCATGCTAACCCCCAAAAAGTTGTCACACCGATTTTGGGCAGATTGGGTAAGCACCCATTTGTCTCATGTCCTAATTACCAACTACCCTCATGTTTAACGACATATTTACGACCTCTATCATGGTATAAATACACCATTTCACAATACCATTCTATTCACCTCTACGTTCTTCGCAGTCAAGCTACCGCTCCCAGATCTGGCCATCCCAAGCAATTTTTCGGCAAAGACCATAGGGGTATGTTTTCCATCCGTGTGTTCATCGTAATATTGTCCTTTACAAACCTCATCTCTAACTTTCTCCGCAGTCGCGCTAGTTCGATATCAAAGAGGCACAATCGACTTTCCGAATTTGATACATTTTCTACGGCAATTCTCATTAGGGTATAATTGTCTGTCCATGTGCCTTCATCGTATTTACCCTCCCAATCGATTCAAGGTTGTTCTTCAAAAAGACGGGTAAACCCTAACCTTGCCTACTTCTTTGTAGATTTTTTTTCATGTTTATTTCATTGATTACATTTAATGTTCATGTCTGTTTTATTCAATTTACTGGTTTGCTGCATTTTTAGGATTAATTTTGTAATTGTGTTCGCTACACTATTTTGTATGCACTCTCTGTATTGTTGTATTGATGTTTATGTACCATGACAAATAGTCCAATATGTGATGAATTTAATGAACAATACCACATTTTTGGCATACACACACTTGTTTGTGACTATTCTATATGTTCTCATCGCCTTTGGCAAGAGGAATATGATAGGGCCGAAAGGAAATGTAAGCGAAGTGATCTACCAAAGTACCTAATTCTAGACAAGATTTCAGAACAACTTGCATTTTTGGAGAGACTAACGAAGGAGATCCACTGACAATGTTTTAACAACCTCAGTATGTCCAATGTGGCATTTACTGAGCTCTGGCGGATGTTGTGAGTTGTGGGTGGAATGAAGGATGATCATTATGTTTTAGTGAGTGAGAAGACTGCAATCGTCCTTTGTATATTAGCTCACCACCAAAAAATAGGACCCTACGGACTGATTTTTAAAGGAGTGGCCACACCATTAGTGCTTTCTTTCACCAGGTGCTCCAGACTGTTCTGTAATTGAAGTCCTGTTTCTTCGCAACCCCTAAGCCTATAGACAGCTCTTGTAATGACAAGATATGAGCCTATTTTCAGGTGCATATTCATTATTGTTATAGAAGAATATATTTAAATTTTTGGCTAACGTATATGTTTTGTCCCCAATGCAAGGGTTCTTGGGACGCTAGATGGAACCTATATACCTATTTATGCACCCGTTGATGATCAGCCGCGGTATAGGACATGGAAAGGACATTTGGCAATTTATGTCCTCCAAGTTTGTGAAACACAAGACAAATTTGTATACATGTTTGCGAGTTGGGAAGGCTCAATTGCAGATGCACGGGTGTTGAGGGATACCGTCAGTAGACGTTCAGGGCTAGGATCCCATAAGGTATGTCCGGAACTGTCCGTCAATATAGCTCACGGTAGCGGTCAAGGTATTAAGATGCTTTTGGTGGTGTGGCAGGTTGTTACTATTTGTGCGATGGGGGATACATGAACTGTGAAAGCTTCCTCACATCCTATAGGTCTACAAGATATCATCTTAAGGAGTGGGTCTTGGATATAGGAGACCACAGAACCCACGAGAGATATTTAATATGTGTCATGCCTCAAAATGAAATGTCATGGAGAGGCATTTGAAATTTTGAAGAAGCGCTTTGCGGTGTTAAGGAGACCTACATTTTACCCTCGTGCAACACAAACTGATATTATTCTATCTTGTGCCTTGATTCATAATTTCATTATGAATCTCACACCTACTAATCCATAGTTGGTGGCCGCTCAGCCATTCAAATAAGGGCATACTAAGTTGATGGAGGAAACTGAAGCGAAAATTTAATCTGTTCAGTCCACGTCGGCTTGGACACAAAAGAGGGATGACTTAGACAACGAACTATGGGAAAATTATAGAGTTCATGGGTTTATTCCAGAACAGACTGAGCCTAATGGGACTTAATTCATAGTTGTTTGTATCTTTGTTTAGACACAACATTACTTTCATGTGTTGTTTCATTCATTGTTAATTGTTGACATAAGCATGATTATGCAATTTGATGATTACGATGTTCATGTTACATTGCAGTGTTTTGTACTGGAATATAGGCAGGCAAATATCATTTTGTGTGGTGTGTGGTCTTGGCTCAAGTACATGAGTGTAGGAGTAAATACATTGCAGAGTTTTGTACAGGAATATAGGCAGGTAGATGTCATTTTGTGTGGTGTGTGGTCTTGGTGCTGATATACGAGTGTAGGGGTAAATAGATTGAAGGAGTACACGGGTGCAGGAGTAAATACATTTCCGAAAGCTATGTACATTCATCAGACAAAATAGATGTTCTAATAGAAAGTCATACGACATACATTTCCAAAACATTGTGGCAGACAAAATAGATATTCTTACATAAGAACTGCAACTATGTACATTCTTCAAACCACAAAGTTTTGTAGTTTTGGTCCTTACAAAAATCAAACAACACGTACTTTTCCAAAAGCAAATAGATATCCAAAAGTCAGATGAAAAATATTCTGCACCATTCACTAAACACTTTCAATCTAGAATAATGGGGTGGTCGATTGCAAAACCCTTACCGAAAGATGTGGGTGGTGTAATATCAATGTCTTCATCATTGCTATTGTCCAATAGGTAGCCATTGTCCGTACTTGGTGTGCTAGTGATGATTCCACAATACTCGTGGTCGGGTGCGTACAAATTGCAGTAGAAATCATCTTGCTCAATCTTCAGTGTAGTCGGTTTTCCATAGACACAAATGGGATTTTTGGTGCAGTCGCCTAGTTTTATTCCCGGAGCTGCTCCAACTTCATGGGGGGAGCTCAAATGGTGAGGGGGGAAGGTGTGCTCGCGTGTGGTCGGCGGACTACGGACAATGATGTTTGGGTGATGGACTTGCTTCTAGTTCGCCATGGGAGCGCGCCCGAACACCGAAGAGAAGGGCGTAGTCGCTTCAATGTCCCCGTAGAGAACGAACTAAGATGATTGTGAGACATAGATGCTTCAACTTATCCATGAGACCTTGAACGACCGGTGGTTCTCTGAGAAGAAGACATATCGTGGTTGGGATTTCGCGGGAGGCGAGGCGACGCTAGGGATTGCAATTGATGGATATATATAGGCGAGTATGAGAATTAATTTGGTAATTAGACACATAAATAAATGACGTGGGGAAGTTATCCGGATGTTGTCCTTTGGTACCAAAACAACATACAATTTCACCAATTATTCGATACATCGTCAAAAGGTGTGTACCAAACGAGGTGTGCATTTTTCAATATAAAAATAACAGTAAAAAAAAGGCGGGATAATTATTATTCCGCTACCAAACCCACCCTTAATGGACAATACATCATTCATGGTATGCACACAAGTGTGGTTGTCTATTGTTTCTATTTTCATTGCATTTGAGAGGGAAGAGGAGTATGAGAAGGTCGAAAGGAAATGTAAGCATAGTGTCCCACCTAAGTACCTCATTCTCGATAAGATTTCTGACCAAATGGCCTTCTTGGAGAGACAAACCCAAAGGAATAATAGAGATGGTCTTAACAATAGCAGGATGCACAAGATAGCCTTTACTTAACTTTTTTGAGTCTTGAGAGATGAGGGTGGCCTGAAAGATGATTAGTACATGTTAGTGGTAGAGAAAATTTCCATTTTCCTGCGCAAATTATCCCACCACCAGAAGAATATAACACTACAAACCGATTTTCAAAGGAATGGACAGACAATAAGTGTGGCGTTTCATGAAGTGTTAATGGTTGTGCTTAAACTAAAGGAACAATTCCTCACTGCCCCTAAGCATATAGACGGGTACATTGATAGAAGATGAAGCTATTTTCAGGTATAATTTGGTAAACTTACTCAATGTTCCAGAAAATGGCTTACTGACATATTTGATAATCTGGTGGAAGGGATGCTTGGGGTATCTATATGGGACCTACATACCTGTAAGCATGCACCCACTGAAGACCAACAATGCTACAGGACATGGAAAGGATAGTTGGTCACAAATGTACTTGGAGTTTGTAACAACCAAGACAGATTTGTATATATGTTTGTTGGTTGGGAAGGTTCAGCTGCAGATGCAAGGGTGTTGAGGGATGCAGTGACTAGAAGGTTAGGCCTTCAGGTGCCACAAGGTATATCCATCTCTTTAGTTAACTAAATTTGGTTCAACCCAAAGTTGATGTCCAGGGCACTTACATAGTTGACCATTTGTCATTGGTTGTTACTACTTGTGCGACGGGGTACATGAATTGTGAAGGTTTCCTCACACCCTATAGGTCCACAAGGTACCAACTTAAGGAGTGGGGGGCTTGGAAATAAGAGACCATAGAACCCACAAAAGATCTTCAATATGTGACATGCAACAGGTCAAAATGTCATATAGAGAGCATTTGGAATTTTAAATAAGTGTTGAGGAGCCCGACCTATTACCCCCTTCAGACACAAACCAATATTATGCTAGTGTGTGCTTTGCTTCATAATTTCATTGTGAACTCAACACCAAATGACCCAATATTGGAGTCTGGGGTTGTGGTTGAGTAGGTGAACAATATGGCTATGGATGACTTGGAAGAGTATATTGAGTCTTTTCAATCCACACCAACATGGACTCACAAGCGGGATGATTTAGCATATGAACTGTTGGCAGTCTACACTAGTCAGGGACAAACTCCAGAATAGCCAACACCAAATGGAATACAAGCATGACAATGAACTTGTATTTTTTATTGACAAACATTGTTGTTGTGTTAATTCATATGTGTTATACTTGACTGTTCTTGTGTTGTGCACTTGTTCTGTTGTTGAGTTTATTGTCCAAATCTATCTATGTTCTTATCGATGTATTTGCATAATTTATTTTTCACGTCTTATGTTGATCTTCATATAGGGGGAGAAAAGTGGGTGACAACACATCGATGGCCTAGATTAGGAACAAGAAACCCCTCAGGTGATGTCGAAGTCTAAGGGTAAGAAACTTTTCAAGAGCCCGTCAACTCCACACGTGGGTTCTCCTTCAAAGAAATCAAGCAATGGAATTAGGACTGACCCAAAGGGGAAGAAGGTATATTACACTTTTCAATAAGAGAGGTCCATGATATAGGTCATGAAGGAGTTGTCTTTGGAGGGTTACAAGGCAGGCACAGGGTGGAAGAGTGGATTCCACGAAAAGTGTGCTACAAGGATAAGACAGATCATGCGGGGAAGTAGGATTCAGGCTCTAACATTGTGAATAAGATTCATGTTTGGAGAAGGGACGGGGGTTTGCTGAATGAGTTTGCCAGACAGAGTGGCACTGCAACTGATCTGGAGACGTACAAACATATGGTAGACAGTCCTGAGCTATGGAAGGAACTTGCCAAGGTTAGATTGTTTTTGTACTGCCTTTTGTTCTTACCATAATTGAGTGTCACCCAATCTATTAAAATAATGTGCAGGTGAACAATAGATCCCTAGTCTGAAGGAGAAAAACTATCTCTTGTACGATGATTGGTGTGAAATATTTGGCAAGTACCGAGCGCAAGGTTCACAAACTAAAGATTTCTCTACTGCCGACGATGAGATGGATATGGTAGATGCATATGTATCTAACAATGAGCAGGAAGCAGGAGGAGACTCTTTCCAACTATTGTGTTGATTCAGTAACTATGCATCAACAAAGATTGCAAGTGTACAAGCCGCAACAAGTAATAAAGTGATAGAGTCGGGTGTCAAACCACAATAATTGATGCAGATAAGCACCAAATATAGCTTATTTGCAAACATAACCGATCAACACATGAAGAAAGATTACATCACTCTCAATCTCTGGGAGCTATCAGGCACATAGGCAGAGCTGTGTACCAACCAAAAGTCGTATTTACAAGTCATAGGTGAGCTGTGTATCGTCCACAGGATGATAAGTTGACAACTACGATCCTTGGCAAGCAATAAAATAATAAATACGGCGATAGCTTGAAAGTTGACATTAAAGACACCTACAACTCATATTCTAAAAGTCATAGATGAGCTGTGTACCAGCAGGAGATTATAAGTTGACAGCTATGATCATTGACAAGCAATAAAATAATAGATACGGACTACTTGCTTAGCAGTGGAGTATAGAGATCACTGATGTATTTATATCTTGTGTGGCTGACTGGTGGTAATCGAAAGAGCGGCCTGTGCTCTTTGGTCGGAACTTTTCTGTAATTATTTTCTTTAATGAATTTTGCCTTATCAAAAAAAAATTATAGCTTATTTGCGTGCAATTTGGACAAACAACAATTTAAGTTGAATCCACACTAATTTCCAATGCATGAAAGCAAATTAAACTAAGTAAATCTCTTTGGTATTTTTCAATCGTTTAACTAACACAAATTAGAGGATAACTTCTTGGCTGTAGATCTAGGGCATTGACTTCACCTCTACGTGCATACATATGAGAATGATTAATCAGGTTGTTTATTAGATTTGTCAACCTAGTTGTCCACTGGATTTGCCCCTACAGTAACTTCTCTAAGGAATTATCCGTCTCATACGGTGCTACAGGTACTCATCTCTCAACTCTTGCACCTACATACCGAGACATACTATCCCACGAAGTCCTCGCTCAACACAGTCATGCTCCTCTCTCGAATCTTGTGACTTGTCAAGGGACATTTTTCTCATGAAATCCACTCATACGGGCACCGTCCCCTTGAATGCTCATCTCTTGAATCTCGCATTCTTAAGGCTCAATGTTGGTTTTACCGTAATCCAGCTAGTTATCCTCTCTCAAATCTTGAACTAGCTTGAGTACTGACAGTTGGTCGTTAAGCAACTACCAGTTTAAGATGAAAAAGAATAAAACCAAACAACCATAGTATTAAATCTAACAACTAAACATTCAAAACACATCCATCATACAAAATACACGTAGGGATACATCTTTCCCTAGTGAGAGGGTTTAGCTTATAATCGAAATACAAGCGTCCCTACTAGGAAATAAGGTAAGAGCCATAGTTCAAAACACTCCCTCGTATAAGCTATTCTCTTCCTATCATCATCCCTTTCTGCTCTCAGCTCAGAATTGTCTGGATGGATCCAATTTTTTCCTTTTATATGTGTGCGCACTTTAGTAGCTTCTTGAAGAAGCTATCGCATATATGTTTTGCAACCAGGGACACAATCGTCCACCCATCAATTACAGTACAAGTAGGGTAATCCATTTTCCCGCCAACATGCATCGAACAATTTTCTAGAAAGTGGGGTTGTGGCCTCAATCCAATGACCATTTTTCTCATATTTTCGCATTCATGTGATGCTTATATGGCCTCAATCCAATGACTATGTTACGAGACTTGTGCTATGGACTTTGAGGGGATATTGCATATCTCTTAAGATCCTTGCAAGTTGGGGATATGGGTGCTAAGTTTTCAGTAAACTCTTTTGTCCTAGGTCCATGGTTTGAATGGTTCTCTTGCGTAAGCTCTTTACTCTTTTTCAAGTTCCTCGCTTTTTACCATGCCAAGATCCGCGATTGAGATAGACATTGTTTTAAGCCACATTTTTGCTCTTTTAAGATTTTTTTCGTTGAAGCTTTTTTTCTTTACTTTATAGAGTAATTGAACACTATTACATTTGGCTCAAGAGCATTTGATGTTATTTACATGACTCATTCTTTCTTTTCTTTACTTTGGGGTAGCTTTTCGTTCTTTGCTCACTATCCCGGAATATTTTATGCTTTTCTTTTTGTCTTATTTCTGCTTTTGCTTTTTTCCTATCCATAACTTGTCCCAAACTTGTTTAGGCTCAGAGGGGCTACTTCTGTATGAAGAATTCCTTAGAGTTCCTATCCAACCCAGGACTTCATTAAAATTTTTGTTTTCCCATCTACCTAGTTCCCACTATATAGCACTCGCTAGTAGGGGTCATCGAATTTCCTACCATTTACCATCCGAAACCGTTATCGTTATACCGTATTTTAACAGTTTTAAGGTAATACATAATGGTAATGATTTTAATTTTCAATTACCGTTATAGTAAATACCATTTACCATTTTCATAAACAAAATGACACGTTTCAACTTTGAGATTTTCTATCCATTTTCTCAAAAACCGTGTAGTTTCCTCTTTCCAATTTCCCTGCATGACTTCGAACGAGCTTGCCAAGAAAACTAAGTCTTGGATTCCCTCTGAGTAGATAAATATTTTCGTCAACAATTTTAGTAAACACCTGGCATTATTTGGTCAGTGTTTACTTGGATTCTAAAAAATGAAATATCTTACCAAGGGAATTGGGGAGAGTCGGGCCACTAGGGAACATTGTTCACGGCCGTACTGCTGCGACTTTGCGTCTTCCATTCATGGCAGCTGCAGTTTCTCAGTCTCAGAGAACTTGTCAAAGGTAACGGTTTGGTTGCTTTTTTATTGATTTAGTTTGCTAATTTGCTCGTTTAATGGCTTCCCACACGATCTTTGAACAGTAAACCCTCCCCCGTCCAAACGGCATGCTCTCCGGCCAATCGTACTGTACCTGACCTGTAGCCTCAACCTTTCCCTCCATCCCTCCCCGTGCAGCCTCACGCGCCCGGGGAGTTCTATCTGCTTCCTATCCATTAGCTTCTCACCCACATAGATCCATCCCTAACACCCTTCTCTGTATCTCCATTTTCTCTACATCAGCACCCTGTCTCAGAATCATGTGGATGATTCCATCCCATAAGCTCAAGTGGATGTGAAGAGCAGCAATCAGAGTTGGAAAGACACCACTAATCCCGGTCCAGAAGAGAGGCGGAAGATCTTATGCTGTTGTGCTTACCCAGAATCCCATCTGTGTGCATGAGCGCTTAGGATGCCGTATGACCCAAGAGCATGTCTCTTTGCATGGGCACTCAAAATGGCAAGTAACTCAGAACCCAGGCCGTTTAAACCACAATCCAAAACAAACGGCTGACAAGAAACCTACATATTTCATCACCAACTTTCCTATGGCGTGTGATGTTGAAAGGCTGAAAACTATTCTCAACAAACAAGCAAAAGTCCATGAGCTAAAGATAGTTAGGGAGATGAACAAAGACTGACAACCATGCCATGTTAGGGAAATGGGGACAACTGATCCTATCTGGGAAAAAGAATCTAGCTACTGAGATCCTACTGGCAAAATATGGACAGAATGGGGTATTATCAGTAGGGGGACTCAGACAATTAAAATCTCCACAACAGTCTACTCATGGCAGAAGAGGAAAAAGAAAAGGTGATATATACGCCTCATCTTGGTGGAAGGAACTGTAGGATACTCTCCAAGATACATGGTTTCAGTATGCTATCGGGATCAAGCTCGGAAGTGGGAGCAACACCCTTTTCTGGAATGATACATGGATCCACCATTCCAGGCTAGCCAAATTATTTCCCAGACTGCTCAGGCTATCTAATAACCAGGACTTATGCATTGCAGTGCTGGCAGCTGGGAAGTAGACTGCTGGTCCTTGAAACTCTACTGGAAAGGGAGCTGCATGCACATGAATTAACTGATTTAATAGATCTTCTCCTTCTTATATAGGTTCATCAACCAGAAAAGTCAGGTGTTGACCATCATGTCTATGAAGGGCACACCAATGGAAACTACACGGTGAAGGAAGCTTACAAGGTTCTGTGTGACTTAGATCAGCCGCTGTTTACCATAGAGACAGCTGAGAATCATACCAAACTATGGAACAAATTCGCTCCAATGAAGGAAGTGATCCTGGCCTGGAGAGCTTGCCAAAATGCTCTTCCAGTGAAGGCCTCTCTCCAGCAGAGACACATAATTCCACAATAACAGGATATAAGCTGCCTCCTTTGCATATCAGGTCAGGAATCTTTGTCTCACCTATTTAGCTCATGCCCTGTTACCTCACATGTATGGCAGGGAATCAAGCAATGGTTGCTCCCCCATAACCAATTGCTGCCATCAAGTACTACTGCTTCTCCTTCACTCTGCCTGCCCCCTCCAGGAGTTTATGTTAATGAAACCTGCGACTATCAATATTGATGCAAGAAATCAATCTGGATAGCCACACTGTGGAAGATCTGGAGGGCAAAAAATCACTCCCACTTTCAGAACCAGGAGGTAAATGTGCAGTCTATAATTCAACTCATTCAATGAGCTCTTTGGTTGAGAGTAAGATCCATAAGATCCACAGTTCTCTTCTTATACTCTTTAACTGATTGGTTAATGAATCCATACACATGCCTTGAGTTTTGAGAATACATTCTATGCACTAATTCCCTCGGTTATGATCTGGACTTATTGGCACCACACTGCACAAGAAATAACTGCTTCCAGGTGATTCCACCTAATGAGACACCACCTGTTTTGATGGCTTGTTTTCTTCAGTGTCGTGTCTAGAAAACTACCTCAAAAGTATCCTGAATTATACTACACAAGCTAAGGCGTAGCAAGTGGAGAGATCAGGGTCGAATCCACGGGGAAAGATGCTGCATTCTGCACTTGCTCTGATCTGGATTTGTTGCTGTCAAAACACCAAACTGATGGGGGGATTTTGTTGCAATTAAATACTGAAACTATAACCAATGAAGCAAAAATTAAATCTAGATGAAAGTTTGAAGCGAAAACAAACTTCTGCTGATCCTTAATCAGTGAGAACATGCCATCAACCAAACTGGATCCTAGATGCACTTATATGTTTTTCCATGGTACTTAATGTGTGGTTTGCTCCTTTTCTTGCAGTCCTAACTCCTTAACCAGGTAGTTAGCACATTCACTCTATAATCAGAGCCACATTAAGATCAATGAAACCTCATTAAGTGTGTGATTCTAAGAGTTCTAACCG
>JAOWBN010235454.1:0-12357 GCA_028565015.1 Pinguicula moranensis
ATGGTCAAGGATGACACATTCCTACGCTTGGCATTAATCAATGGATATTAAGTGACGAAAGAATTAATACTAAATGGTATATATAGGATCACGATTTATCTATATTTAATCGGATCATAATGCATTACTAGATGCCGCTTATGGTAGTACTGATTCAGATATGGATCCTATCAGGTCTATCTGGTGAACTGAAGAATTAAATAATTAATTATGTGAGATATAATTGACAAATTTCACGGAAGAGATTTAATTAGGTTTCGGTGGAACCCGAATTAAATTTAAATGCAATTAATTGGTATTGGATTTAATGGGATTAAATTCATGTTATTGGGCTCGAATTAAATTCAAACCCAAGTCAATTAATTGTTTTGAGCCCAATTTAATCATCAATTGGTTTAATTGATGTTGGGCCCAAAAGCCCAGTAACAAGAGATAAGTTTATCTCTCGGTCGAGAAAAGAGAGCAGCTCTCTTTGTGCGTTTTTCTTCTATCATCATCTTTGAGAAAAGATGACCGACCGACTGAAATAATCGAGGAGCTCGATTTCCGCCAAAAAAATTTCCAATTCGTGGGTCTAACAGCCCCTTCACTAGCCAGGGAGCGCTCTGGGTAGAGACCCTCTCATTGGGGGTTCCGTGATTCACGACTTCATGGATGTTCGTTCGGACTCGATCCGGTTGTTTGATTCTCCGGCGAGTCTGTCGTTTCCGGCAAGATCCAGGTAAGTATAGCTTACCCTCAATCTCTAGAACATGAATTATACAGTTTTGGAGCTCGATTTCTTGTTTGGTCCGGATTTGAAAGTTTCCAGAATTTTCGAAATTGAGCACTTAGATCCAACAAAGTTATGTATCTTGTTATATTTTATCATGGCCATGAGCCGCAAATCAATACATAAAAGTTTTGCAACTTGTTTCCAGTTTCTACAATTCTACTGATCGAGGAAGCACCCTGCTTCCGGAGGTTGTCAAGCATTGGTACCTTGTTCTGCAATGATTTCCAAATGAAAGCACAAATTTTACTTGGTACCAAGTCGTTCCATGCCTTCTTCAGCTCCGGGTTTGCTTCTGCATTTAACCAGCTATGCTGCATCAACTCATAGTAGACCCGCTTTGTAGAGTACTTTTCAGCATCGACCAATTGTCATGTTCAGTGATCATTTCTATTATTCTGCATTGGGGCTGCCAACATGATGTTTTCAAGCTCCTTCAGCTTCGTCTACTATGAGTCATATAATCCACGGCGCCATGACCAATTCCTGTTAGCAATAAATAGCCGAATATGTAATAGTGGGCAGCAGCTGAATTAATAGTGGGCTGATAGGAACCTTCATACCTTCACTTACTCCTTCACCTACCAAACTCAATATCTTCTATATGTACGCCACTTTGATGATGGGAATAATTCAGATTCAAATTCATATGAAAATAATCTTTATACTATCATTTGACATGGTATTAGAGCAGGTTCCAGTTCTTCTAACCGGCCTGTAACTCATCATCTACCCCTCATTGAATATTTCTGTCAAGAATGGCAGACGATAAAAAAATGATGGCGGCAAATCCACCATGGAGAAAGGGGCTCCGACGGATCTACCTGCTCAAATCATCTCATTGCTCAATCAAATCCCCCCTGCAGAAAATAATCAGCCAATTTGTCTTAGTATGAAATTAGAAAACGATAATTACCCACTTTGGTCGCGTTTGATGAAAGTAGCTATTGGAGACAGGGTTACTTGCGTCACCTGACGGGTAAACCACCGCCCCCTGATCCAACAGAGAAAGATTTTCCTCGTTGGGAGTAGAGTTAGGCATACGGGCCATTTTTCTCACACAGGCGGGCCGGGCTGGAATTTTCATCCCATTTACCCGGAACGAGCGGGTCGGGCGGGCCTGGCCCGCCTATTTGCCGATCTCTAGTTGGGAGCAAGCCAATTTGTGCGTGTATTCATGGATTTTGGATAACATAGATCGCAACCTGGTCAACCGATTCGCCTCGTACCCGACTGCCAAAGATATCTGGAATGGCCTAGAGATCACATATAATAGTGGATTGGATGCATTTCAGATATATGACCTTATGGTTCAAGCCAAAAGGCAGCGACAAGGCGATATCACACTTGATGAAGTCTATGGCACGCTACAACTTCTATGGCATGAGGTAGACCAATGGGAATCAAATCCTATGTTTTGTTCTCGCGACATCGCCACCTACCAGAAACTCAGACAAGAAATTTGGCTCTACCAATTATTATCTGCCGTGAATCCAAAATACGACAACATAAAGCGGGAATTATTGAAACAGGACCCATTACCCACTGTCGAGACTGCTTAAGGCGCACTCAGACGTGAAGTTGCACGAACTCAGATCCTGAATTTGGGCACACCTAATAACCAAAGTTCCGTAACAAGTATTGGAAGTGGACTATTGAGCCACCCCAAATTCGAGTCTCGGTCATCATCCCGGATGAGCAGCAGCAACAAAGCAAAACTTTGGTGTACGTACTGCAACAAATCGGGACATTTAACAGAAAAATATTTCAAGCGTCTAAGATTTCTAGATTGGTGGTACAAACTTCACAAAATGCCCAAACTAGGGAGTGCGGCCACCACCATGGGCCACATAGATGCGGCGGCAAGCATCGGCGACGGCCACATGACGGAGACTTCCAGCAGATTCGGTGGCTTCTCATCAAGCATGGAGGCTGAAACTCACTAATCCGTCGGAGACAAAAGAGAAAATGGTGGTACAGAATTATATTCAAACATTTGTTCATATTTACCCCCAATATTGGCAGGTGAAAAACCAATACTGCCCCTCAAAGTCTCAAAATCACAATTTTGCCATCGGAGTCAATGTCGTTTATTGCAGACTCTTCCCTCGAAAAATGAGGTTTCTCAGCGGCTGCCCCAGATTTTTTTGGGTTATTCGAATCGACCCCATCAAAACCGAAAATTGCCGCCACCTCCTAACAGTTTCCCAAAATTGCAAATTGACCCTTGCATGGAAAATAAATTATTACAGAAGCCCAAAAATTCTGAAAAATTATAGAATTTCCCCAGTATTACTAATATGCGGTATTTTAAGCTTGGATTCTTTGATTTGACGGATCATGACCCAATTAAGTCCTATATGGTGTGCCCAACTTTGATGGTCCACGACAAAAAAAATTCAAAGTGGTTGTTCGATTGTTGGACGATAGACACGATGACTTTTGATGCTACTGATTTAGTAACCATAGGACCCCCAAGAATAACTCGTATACATACAGCAAATGGGGGTATCTCGACAGTCATAGGAGCTGGCTCAATTGAGCTTTCCTCCAAATTAAAACTGTCTAACTGTCTTCAAGTGCCATCATTATCCTGCAAATTGTTGTCTATTAGTCATGCTGCAAAAGAATTGAATTGTGTAGCACTATGTATCCTAATTTTTGTCTTCTACAGGACCTTCGTACGGGGGAGATCATTGGGCATGGTACTGATAAAAGGAGGGTTGTACTACGTAGACGAGGTGGCTCTACACAAAGCTATCGGGCTTACTCACGGGACAGAGGACCGGCAACTTGAACTGTGGCACCAATGACTGGGTCATCCTTCCCTAGGGTACCTTAGAATTCTGTTTCCAAAATTATGTCAAAATAAGGATACTTTTAAATGTGAACTTGTATTTTGGCGAAAAGCCATCGTCATTCGTTTTCTTTGTCAGGTACACGTACTACTCATGCTTTTCATCTCATTTATTCTGATGTGTGGGGTCTTGCTCCAAACTCAAGTCATAGCATGTTTCGTTATTTTCTCCTATTTATTGATGATTTTTTGCGTATGACACGAGTATATTTCTTGAAAAATAAATTTGAAGTTCATCAAGTCTTTCAGACATTCTACCGTCTGATATCTACCCAGTTTGGGCAAAAATACAAATCCTTAGATCTGATAATGGAGAGAGTTTGTCAATGACACTATGACCACATTTTTTTCAGGAAAATGGGCTTGTTCATCATACTAAATGTCCTCATAGCCCATAGCAAAAGTGAGTAGGGGAAAGAAAAAATCGAATCCTATTAGAAGTAACCTGTGCTCTCATGATTGCATCTAGGGTTCCCACAATTCTCTGGCCCAAGGCAATTGCTACGACCACCTATCTCCTCAATCGGTTACCAACACGCATCCTTAAATTTGCTATGCTCTTATATACCCTATCACAACATATCCTTGAGGTCACATTCCTTACCTTATCTCCTCATGTCTTTGGATGTTCACTGTTTGTCCATATTCCGAAACATGATCGAAATAAACTTGATCTGTGTGCATTGAAATGTGTGTTTGTCGGGTATGGGGTTAATCAAAAAGGATATCGATGTTATCATCCTCCTTCCCGTAGAATATATACAACCATGGATTATAACTTTCTTGAAAATGAATTTTACTATCCTTCCTAACCTCATGGTCAGAGGGAGACTATTAGTGACCCACTCAATTGGTTACTAAGTTCTGGTTCACCAGTGTCTACCATCCCCCAAGAACAAGCTACAAGAACCACCGAGCCACCTCCTGCAGAGATACAACCCACATCTATCATTGAACCAATATCTCCACCGCAACGAAGTCCTGAGGTAAATATTCCTGCCACGGATAGTGATACTGATAACATACATCTGCTTCAGTCTGAGCAGGATGCAGAGGAGCCTATCCCGTACACTTTACCGCCTAGAAGAAATAGGGGGATCCCAGAAAACAGTATGAACCCGAACATGTTTCAAGAGGAGCTAAATATCTCATGGCTACTCTTGTCAGGGGGAGTTTAACAGACTCTGCAGTATCGTTTCGGGCATCTGTATATATTGTACAGGTACCAAGGAATGTAGCTGAAGCACAAAAAGAAGAAGAATGGAGACAAACTATGAATGATGAGATGCAAGCACTACACAAAAATGGAACTTTCTCACCTGTGGGAAGAAAATAGTCGGGTGTTGTTAGGTGTTCACTGTAAAACACAATGCTGATGATTCCATAGAAAGGTACAAAGCAAGATTAGTGGCAAAAGGATTCACTCAAAGGTATGGTCTAGACTACTCGGAAACTTTCTCACCTGTGGCAAAAATTAACATTATCCAGGTAATATTCTCAATAGCTGCAAATCTTGATTGGCCTCTACACCAATTTGAAGTGAAAAACGCCTTCCTCCATGGAGATCTAACGGAGGAAGTGTATATAGAATCTCCACCGGGCTACTCAGATAAATTCAAGAAATGAGAAATATGTCGTTTAAAGAAAGCTTTGTATGGACTCAAACAATCCCCATGAGCGTGGTTCGGAAGATTCACAGCAACTATAAGACAATATGGCTATGAACAAAGTAATTCAGATCACACTTTGTTCTTGAAAAGAAGAGGTACATTCATCACATGCCTGGTTATTTATGTTGATGACATGATCATCATGGTGAGTGATACTATGAAAATCCAACAACTACGAGAGAACTTATTTTCAAGAATTTGAAATGAAAGATCTTGCAAAATTGAAATATTTTCTCGGGACAAAGGTACTCTGATCCCAACTAGGGATTTTTATATCACAAACGAAATACATACTTGATCTTCTTGTAGAAACATGTATGATGGATTGTAAACCAGTTGAGATCCCGATGATAATGAACCACAAATCAAAGATTGATAAGAGATCAAAGTCAACTAACCGAGAGACATACCAAAAATTAGTGGGAAAATTGATGTATTTAGCCCCAAGACCTGACATAGCATATGTTGTGGGAATAGTGAGCCAGTTCATACACCAGCCTCAGGAAGAACATATGGATGCTGCAATGAGGATAATTCGATATCTTAAACACACTGTAGGGCATGGACTGACTTAACATGGACACCTTAATATTCACGGATAGACTGATGCAGATTGGGCCGGAAACCCAATAGATCGGAGATCCACGACAGGATATTTTATGATGGTTGGAGGGAATCTTGTAACATGGAGAAGTAAAAAAAACAAAAGGTTGTTGCTCTTTCTAGTGCCAAAGCAGAATTCAGAGGCATTGCACTCGGATTAATAGAAATATTATGGCTCAGAAAGTTAATGGCAGAAATTGGATTCCCAGTTCAAGGAACATGTCCGCTTTGGTGTGACGGTAAAGCAACAATCAGCATATCTGGAAACCCAGTACAACATGATCAAACCAAACATATTGAGGTAGATCAACACTACATTAAAGAAAAATTGAAAGAAAAAATAATAAGTTTACCATTTGTTCGATTGGTAGATCAACTAGCAGACATACTCACCAAGGCAGTCTTAGAACATATGTTACATGATACAATGAGTAAGTTAGGAATCAGTGATCCACTACTCAACTTGAGAGGGAGTGAATTATTAACAATAAATAGTTGAATATGTAATAGTAGGCAACAACTGAATTAATAGTGGGCCGATAGGAACCTTAATGCCTTCACCTACTCCTTCACCTACCAAACTCAATATCTTCGCCACTTTGATGATGGGAATAATTAAGATTCAATTCATATGAAAACAATCTTTTTACTATCGTTTGACAGTTCCATCACCATTCATCATTCTCATGACTCCCCTTGTCATTGATTTTGATGTGTCTGTCGTGTGCCACCATTGTATAGGCAAACAAATCGCCTTGCAAAACATAGATCATTCAGCCACTGATCCTCTCAAAACTCAGTTTGGTCTCCTCTCCCCAATGTTCTTGTCGTGTTGTTCCTGAACCAAGCCTTTTTCATCACATGATTCTTGCAAATCTCGCCGCCACAGGGAATGATTTTTTTCGCTGATTAGTTGTGTAGCTTAACACTCCACTTGCATTTATTCGCCCGTACTTGGATCTCAAGACATCATGCTAGAGAGATTTGAGTTCAATCATAAGCTTCCAACCCCACCTCCCCAAAAGAGCCACATTAAACGCCTCAATGTCTAGAATTCCCACTTGATTTGGTTTGCACCTTCTGATTTACCGCCACACAAATCGTTACCCATATAACCTGCTTTTGTCAAAATTCACTGACAGACCATAGCAAAGTTCAAACAATCTGAGGAT
This sequence comes from Pinguicula moranensis, assembly GCA_028565015.1. Classification (NCBI taxonomy): domain Eukaryota; kingdom Viridiplantae; phylum Streptophyta; class Magnoliopsida; order Lamiales; family Lentibulariaceae; genus Pinguicula; species Pinguicula moranensis. The sequence continues at coordinate 7,075 of JAOWBN010235454.1, forward strand.
GCTCTTGAAAGTACTAAAAATCTCATCAGAGCCATCTCCAAAATGGATAGTGTCATCCGTAAATTATTGGTCAGTAACAGCGATGTCCTCGGTTCCAATTTTGCATCCTTTTAGTCTTCCCAACTCCGTAATATTACATAAGAACACATTTAACCCTTCAGCAGCTAGGAGAAAGAGGAAAGACAATAGGGGCACCCTATCTCAACCCTCGTTTCATCTTAAATTCTCCATGAGGACACACATTCATATAAGCAGTGGATAGGCATTCTCTGATCCAATCTTGCCATTTCAGAGAAAATTCCATTGCTTTCATCAGGGAGAGGAGGTTTATCCAGTCTACACTATTATCAAATGATTTCTCAAAATTGATTTTTAGAAGTGAGCAATTTTTTTTTCTTCTGGATCTTGGCATCATATAGCACCTCACCTGTAATCAGTACACTATCCATAATTCGATGATTTGCAATGAAAGTAGATTGTCTGAGCCTCCTCTCATCCTCGGTTAAATCTCCGGACTCCATCCTCAAATCCATCTCGTTCACATATGTTATGGAAGTTTTTAGCTTAGCTCAAATGTCACCAAAGATATCACGGTTCTACTGCCTCAAGTGTTCCTTTCAACTGCTTCAATTTCTCCTCAAGGATAAGTCCATGATTCCTATCAACAGAAATATCGAGCCAAGTATCACATACAAACTTCTCATAGCCTGGATGCAGGGGCAGAGCCAGGAATTGAGGGGAGGGGAGACATTTTTTAGGTTTGAACAAATTGGGTCGGGGTGAATCGGTTTAAGCTAAAAAAAAATCCGATATTTTTTTCGGATTTGTGCACAAGATATAAGAAAATTCAATAAATTTTATGTAAATTTCTGAAAGTACATTGTTTTAGATTAGACCGATGAAATATTTATAGTAAAAAAATTTGAATTTGTTTTATTGGTCAATATTTTCAATTTACGAAATATAATTTATTAATTACAATTTCAAAAATAAATATATTTAAAAAAATAAAAAATATATATTAAAATGTCAAAAATTGAAATAATATCTATTAAATTAATTACTTTAATAAAATTAATAATATAACAATTTCTAACATATATCTTACCTGTTGGAGTGGGTTCTTTATATGCCTATCGGTCAGATAGCGTGGGTTTGAAACCAAATTCAAACAAAATTTTATTTTTTATATCTAAAAATAAAAGCTAAGTGTTAAGCAGGATTCGAACAACAGTTGGCCGACTGATAAAATATTGACTCTTCCCCGCTGCGCTATGCGTGCTTTTGGTACAATGTTTAGAAACAAATATTTTGAAAAAAAACATATAAATAATTTTTTTAAATTCCAGGGAACCATGGCCCCTTTACCTCCGCCCCTGCCTGGATGCATCAGTCAAGCGTCAAGTCCCCAATTCCTACTAGATAAAATTAATTCCCATAAACAAAATTTTTAACCCAAATTAAGCCACAAAGCGAATCTTTTAAGCTCAAATTGAGCCCCCAAAACGAGTGTTTTAAGCCCAAAAACGAGTTTAACAAGCCTAAATTGAGCCCAATTCCTACTGGACATGATTTACGAAGAATACAGAAGGTACAGAGTCGGGGCAAGCTCACTGCCTGTGCCCTCCGCCACCATCCATGGCCGTTCTCTTCCGTCGTACCGTCTGCAACTCACCCCTGTGTATCTCTCTCCGCCGCTTGTCCACCACTTCATCACTCTTTTGCTCCACATCTCCGGAGCCGGCTCTACCCCCTCCGACCCTACCACCGTACACGCCAAGCCCGCGCACCCGAACTCCATCTGAAAAACAATTCGAGACGTGGATCGAATTACTGAAGCCAGGGTTCACGCACTCCGACGTCGACGAAGCTCTCCGCTCGCAACATGACCCTGATCTCGCCCTGGACATTTTCCGATGGACTTCTCAGCAGCGCCACTACAAGCACAATCACCTCACCTACCTCACAATAATCAGAATTCTAATATCTGGTAAGCGTTATCGAGCCGTGGAGACATTGATCGAAGAAGTTCTGGCTGGCGTGTGCGCAGGGAGCCTTCCATTGTTTAATACTATGATAAAGTTCTGTTGTGGCCGTAGACTCTACTTTAATCGTGCTTTTGATATTTATAAAAAGTTGATGAAGTCAGAGGATGCCAAGCCGAACTTGGAGACTTATGCGTTGCTATTGAGTTTACTTTTGAGGAAGTTCGATAACTTAAGTGTCTGTTATGTGTATTTACCTTCGGTTAGATCGTTAGCCAAGCAAATGAAGGCTTTTGGGATTATCCCGGACACGTTTGTGCAGAATATGATCATTAAAGCCTACTCAAAGTGCCTTGAAATGGATGAGGCAGTTCGGGTTTTTCACGAGATGGGGTTGTATGGTTGTGAGCCGAATGCATACACGTATAGTTATTTGACGAAAGGATGTTGTGAGAAGGGTAGGCTGAATCAAGGACTTGCTTTTTATAGAGAGATGAGAGAAAAAAGGCTGGTGCCTAAAGGGAGGGCTTGCTTGATTTTAATTTGCAGTCTCGCATTAGAGAGGAGGTTTCAGGATGCAATTGACATTATAGACGACTTGTTGGAAAATTCCATGTCGCCAGATTTCCTCACTTATAAGACTTTGTTGGACGAAATATGCCGGGATGGCAGGGGAAATGAGGCTTTGGATCTTCTTGAAAGGTTTAGGAAACAGGATACTTTCATGAATGAGAGGACTTATAACACTCTGTTGAATGAACTTCGCTTTCTTAATTGAGATCTTTAGTGCTTTGATTCGCCTCATGGCCTTGACGATGATTCACATGGACAAAGATGAATATTTAAGACTCTAATGCTGTACCGTTTAAATGGCGAAAAATATTGCTGATCGGTGTGCTTGAATAGGATAGATCTCCCCAGTTTTTCTGAAGAGGGAGGCCGAATAGAATTCTTTTCTACTGCTGGATGTGCCACTTACTTTCTTAGGAAAGTGTTCTCCTAGCCATTTGCATAGTAAAGCAGGGTAGCTGGTCATAGCTCTCCCATTATGGAGCAAAGCCATGTAAGTGTGTGAGTGAGAAGAGCCATCTCTTAGCTGGAGTTTTACCACAAAATTCCAACTCAAAGTGGAAACTCGACAAGTGGTGTGAGCACTTGATTCTTCTGTTACAAAAAAATGACCTACTCTGTGTGTTTCTGCTCCAATGCTGCTTACTTCTCCAAGTTTTGTCTGAGGCAGGGCATATGATGGCGTTTACCACATTTGATCAACTGAGTCCGACTTTTGTCAATGAAAATAACAGGCATTCTTTTTAGTCATGGAGCAAAGTCAGGTGCAGTCTGCAGAACCTTGCTATCTAGACTGTTTATTTGTGAAATTGATTTCATAGTCTTAAAGGCCGATGCTATCTATGATCTTAGAAGTTGGGATATTAGGCCATTTCTTATTGATTAATGAGCAGGGTGGGAATGAGGAATACTATCTGCTATCTAACTAAGCAATAGTTCGTCTATCTATCTATCTATTTTTTTTTTTTTTGTAAGTAACAATGTATTAAATAATCAAAGTATAAGGTACATTATAAATAGGTTGCGATAGCCCACACATCACCCAACACCAATACTACTATTAGATCTTTCATGGAAGTTTAAACAAGCTAATACATTGTTGTGGGAGATGTAGCCAATCTGAAATTGGGACATCAGCCAAAGGACTTTCATATCAAGTATCATTAATTGACTTTGTATGAGTTCAAGGATGGCTGACACTTGAAATGAATTTTTTGGAAATTGTGCCCTGTTGTGAACTTTCCAAATATACCAGATCGTACAATCCGCAGCTCACATGTTCGCTTGTACCTCACTCTGTCCATATGAGCCATGAAGTGAGGTAGTGTCGAGTCTAAGCACACATACTCGAAGCCTCACCAATTATATACTCCAACCCATACGACAATGAATAAAAGAAGAACGACAAAACATACAGCACTTCACCCCCAACTTTATATCAATGCCTCTATTTAACATATTATTCACAGTTGCAATTCTATTATGAATCAATCGTCAACAGAAAGTCATCACCTAAAAAGGGGATATCATTCCCAGATTAAAATACGAACCATATCATCAAGTCCCATCTCTCTTCGCAAGGCCATGTAGCCTAAACTCACGGAGTATGTTCCCGACGCTAGATCAGGCCAGCTCCATTCGTCATCTCTTGGGATCGGTTCATATTCCATAAGATTTTCTAAAAATTCAGCCACCAGTATTGTTTACTAGTATTAAATGTATATGATAACTAGTTTTTTTAAATAGATAAATTATCAGATTCTTTATTTTTTTTGCTAAGTACAATGAAAAGAATTCTTATACATTGATTTTTTTTCTTTTTTAGTAATAGGATGTTCCAAAATTAAAAGTGATTAAGATAAACGGTAAAAGAAAATTAAATGAGAATTTATGAGGTAGTGACAAGCAAACGTGAGCGTTCAAATGGGTTAAGCATGATACGTACGGAAAAACATGCAAATGTGTCTAAATCGCCCGCATTGAAACGTGCGTGCGTGCTTACATGCCAATTTTTTTTCTAAAAAATATGCGTGTAATAACGTCCATTTTACAAAATGTGCACATGTCGGGTTTAAAAATCTAGCCCGCAAAATGTGCGTGTCATGCGGGCTGGCCCACACCTGAATTTTTTTAAAAAAATATTTAAATTACACTATTCTTTTTATTAAATAATAAAAAAATTAAAATTTGCAAACGTGTGTGATCCATTTACACGTGGACTGAACCGACACGACATATTTTTTATGCGTGCCGTGCTAGACACAGATTTAAAAAACGTGCATTTTTGGCATGCACACATTTTTTATAAACATGCGCGTGCCGGATTGAATTTTCCAGCAGGCAAATCGTGCAGTGCGTGTCAGGTATGTTTGCCCATGTCTATTATGAGGTAACAAGAAAGATAGTTATTTATATACAAAATAATAGAAGTTTTCTTCAAAAATAAACCAAATAAATATTGGAATGATAAGTAGTTTGAGTGTTTTATTTTTATCCAAAATTAATATTTTTATTAAAACAGACGTAAACCTAAAATAATATGTACAACATCAGGTTTGAAATGCAGCACCTATGTGAATTTACAACACAGTTGCGGATTTTGTAGCCAATCTGATAGTCCTAACCCGACTTCTAGCTTCTCATATGCATTTGCCCACAACCAAGTAGCTACTTTTGTGTGTTTTATAATTATTTCCATACAAGGCTCAGTTTCTTTGAATATGTAAGC
>JAOWBN010235465.1:0-12356 GCA_028565015.1 Pinguicula moranensis
CATATCGGTCTAGCACGCTGGGACGGGCACGCCAGGTCCCGGCGCAATTTTTTTGTAAAAAAAAGGCCCGGCCGGGTGACCCGCCGGGCCGTCTCGGAGGGTCCGGAATTTTTTGGACCCGCCGTGCTGCAGGGTCACGTTTTCGTGACCCGGGCACAACCCGTAGAAGACGGGCGGCCCGCCGTCCGCCGGGCCACGATTCATTTTGTACATTTTTACACGATAGGTCACAAAAGGGTAATATTGGCACGGAATTTATTTTAAAGTTTGAGAAAATTACAAATATGTCATTCTAATTCTTAAGAACTAAAAAAAATATGTATTGAGGTGCTTATTTTTTAGAATGTTTACCTTCTTAAAATAAGAACAAGTAGTAGAAAGTTGGTTGCGCAAAATACTCATTTTCTGGAAAAAAAATGTGCTTATAAGCCAATTATAATTTTAAGAACCTTACGCAAAACAAGCCTTTATACTTCTCCTATTTTTCTGTCAAAATTTATTTTTTCCATTTTTTTATAATTTTTTCACACACAATAATCTAACAAATAATTATAAGTACAAAACATGTCGTAAACGTTTTCTTCATATTGAAATTATCCCACACACGCCCCTTTATGGTAAACCAAACCAAACATACCCAGTATATCCCACCTTTCGGCAGGGTCTGGGAGGGTGAGATGTACTCAGTCATACCCTGACCGCTATAAAGAGATCAAGAGACTGTTTCTGTGGAGACCCTCGGCTCTTCGAACGCGCCCACACGCGCCCACACACACACACACAAACATACACACACGCCCCTTCATGGTACTTAACTTTATTCCTTAAAAAAATGAAGTGCGCATGGCAAGGAAGGAATTGTGGCTAACTTGATCCCAATAATCTAATCCAGTTTACTATTTTTTTCCCCAAATTAATCTAATATGCTTACACTCTGATCTCAAATTTCAAACATAATACAATATACACTAGTATCTAATGAACGTGTTTAGTAAGGAAAATTATTGGAAATTATGGGGGATAAAATTGAATAATACCACGAGGTAATGTGTTGAGTCAATCCCTTATATCCTTCATAGGCCTATAGGCCCATAAAAATTTAGCATTGATAATATCCCATTCAAATTCCATTTTGAACAATGTCCTACTATCTAAGTATCTATGATCTATATGTTTTAATCTAAAGAATTTGCGAGAGAAAATAGAAGATTAGAACTCTTGTCAAAAGTTGTGTATTTTTATTTCTATTAGACTCCTCTATGCATAGAGGTTTAGGATCGCCAGTTACAAAATATATAAATTCTGAAACGGTCACAATCAATACATATTTATATATATTTATGTGTATTTACAACCCCCCCTTGATTGACCGAATTTCAAGGATACATACTTTTGTAATTTCGTCAAGTAGGGATCAGTTTTGGCAATTGAGCTATTCAGGGGCAATCAGTTTTGGCAATTGAGTTTTGGATTCTTCGTCCTGGGATTGTTCTCATGATGTTTACAACTTTACTTTTCCATCATTGATTCAAAATCGAAAAATTGGAAAATCGACATGCCAACAATTAAGAAAGAACAAATCAAAATACCGTGTTGTAGTCAAAATTTTTGCAATAGAGCACTCGTGCTGATAACGTGTTGTAATCTAAAGAATTTGCGAGAGAAAATAGAAGATTAGAACTCTTGTCAAAAGCGTGTATCTTATTTTCATTAGACTCTTCTATATATAGAGGTTTAGGACCGGGAGTTACGAAAGTAATGAAACCTGAAACGGTCACAATCAATACACATTTATATACAATTATGTGTATTTACAACATAAACAGCTTTTCCTAAAAATGTTTCTATTTTTCCCTTTCTATTATTGATTACTCTTGTACTTATGAGTTATAATAAGGGTTTCTTTTTCGCCAAATTCAAAATAAAAAAAGGAAATTGAATATTATATTTATTAAAGTTCATAATACTAAGGGCCTGTTTTCAGGAACTCTTGTACTCTGCTATATAAAAGTAGTTCTTTTGCTTCAAATAATAAAACAAGGAAAAGGAAAAGAGTGCTTGTTCTTGATACAGGCAGATAACGCAGAGCTTGAAGCTCTCGACCTATCTTAACCTCATTGATGGCCCAAAGCAAGATCACGCCAGGTATCAGTATCAACCAGTTGTGCTTCCTGATCTAAAAACACACATAAAATTCATTTAAGGCAATCAGCCAACTCTATGAAGACAGAAAGCATCAATTGTACAAAGTTTAGGTCAGTTCATTACTGATGATCAAACAAATTATCACAACAACGTGAAGCAAAGTATAGTCAAGCTTAAGCACACAAACTCCAACTCTGTATTGAACCTTCACCAAGTCCCTACATCAAACTTTTCATCCTTGGTTACTCTATTATCTAATCTACATGCAAAAAAATTCAGCAGTTTAAGGATAATACATGTGTGAATCATTTGTGCAATGAACCATCACCAAGTCTCCTACACTAAACTCTTCATCCTTGGTAACTCTATTGCCTAATCTAAATGCAGAAAAATTCGGCATTTTACTGATATTACATGCATGAATCATTTGTGCAATGAACTTTCACCAAGCCTCCTACATCAAACTTCAAGTCCTTGGTAACTCCTCTATTGCCTAATCTATATGCAGAAAAATTCAGCAATTTCAGATATTACACGTGTGAATCATTTGTGCAACCAAAAAATGGTGAAACAACTATTTCAGTGGTCTACAAAGCAAAGCAAGGTCACCTCTGAGGAGACCATACAAATATATGTATGCATTAGAGGTTATCGAGAAGAAGCCTGAGGTGATCATGACCATTACGAATCATACAACAGATCCATGATTTTCAAGATGAACAGCCAGCTCAACTACAAGTTTTCCTGATAGCTTGAAGGATGAATTTCACTTTTTATGGATTTCCCTACCATATTGCTAACAAAATCCATCTCATATAAATTACTTTTGCCCCAAGACTATCACTATAAAAGTCCCAAATATTCAAATTAAGGGAACAAAACATGAATAAAACAATGATTCAGATAGCAGCATATCACAATTTCACAATCAAATGGTCAGTTTAATTATTGTTAGGACAGACAAGTATCCCCACGGATTGCAAACACAAGTTTCTAAGGTGAGTCACCCAAGTCCTAACAATTGTAATAACAACATACTTGAATCTTCCGTGTCGTCGGTCCTAGAAGCAAGCACGGGAGGCAATAGAAGATCTGAAAAAGAAGAAAAAAAAGAAATTAAGCAGACCATGTGAAATTCAAGCAATTATATGATAAGGAACTCGTGAAACTAAATGTTAAACAAGTAGTGATAGAAATTACCATCATCCGGCAAAGTATCCCTCATCCATTCTTCATCCACCACATCGATGAGAACGCCCAAGCTTAATTCCGCCATTATCCCTGCTTCATTAGATAATCATTAGATCTGGGTGAAAAAACCGCAAACTCACCGTAAAGTATTCGCGGGGATACCTTCCATTGAGCAGCGAGGTATTTGCAGAGGAAAAAATTGAAATTCCGAGCAAAATAGTACTACGCTGTGTCTGACGAAAACTGACGAGTTATTTGCGATGGAAAATCAATGAACAAGATTTCAAATTTATTTGGCGTTTCACTCTAAAGTGTATAATGTTTTTAGAGAGAGTAGACTTTTTTTGGCTGTTCTCAATTTTTTGAAATATAAACCTTAACTTAATTTAAAATATTCAATTTTGTCCTGTCTGATTTCCTCCGACTACCGAAAACCTTCAATTCGATTGCCGAAAACTTTCGATTCGGTTGACGGTTTCGGTTCAGACCAGTTTCGGACGGTTTCGAACGATTTCCGACATGATTTAAATCTGGTTCAAACCTTCGGCGTAACCAAATTTGTTGGGACTTTTTTACAAGAAAAAATTGCTTCTTTAATTTTTTTTAGAAAAAATATTATCTTATATTTATCATATAAATCTATAAAAATTATATATATTTTTTAAGTTTAACTTATATTAATAAACATATTAGGGAGAGGTTCAGTATACACCTCTTTAACACACCCCTTTAAACACTCATCGTGAACCGTTGACCTAGTATGAAACGGATGGCCAGATTATACTCAAGAGAAATAAGACTCTAATGATTGGAGAAAGAAGGAGAGCATTTCTCGTCACCGGAAATCAACGCCAGTAGAGAAGCACTCGAATCTATGCAGTTTCATCCCGACTGAACATTCAACGGCGCAGAAAACGAACCCCACTTCCAGGCGACTGAAACAGAACAAGGGGTGGGGGGGTGGGGGGTGGGGAATTGCAAAACCCTAGCGGCAGTTCATTCAAGCACTATCTTTATCCTTCAAATGTAAACTATTTTAGTGGCTCTGTTTTGTCACATTCGTTTGAGTTGGAGGCAAAAGTGAAAACCATATTCTATGGATTACCTACTATTGTTACTTTTCGTATTCTCACAAGTTCAGCTTTACAGGTTTTTGTCACAATCGTCAGAGTCTTATTTCTCTTGAGTATAATCTGGCCATTCATTTCATACTAGATCAACGGTCCACAATGAGTGTTTAAAGGGGGTGTTTAAAGAAGTGTATACTGAACCTCTTCCAACATATTAATCTACAAATATTATTTACATATAAGTATATAATAATTTATAAATAAGATTACATTGCCCATATAAATAAAGTCAAATTTATATTTATAATATTAATACAAATAAATGTACATTAACATTTATATTTACAATTTAAATTAATTTATATTTCCAATATAATTTTAAAAAAAATAAAAAAGAGAGGAGAAGGGAAGTGCTTAAATTCAACTATAAATTAATTTTAAAAAAGGGTTTGAAAAGTTATAAAAGTGAAAAACTCATATTTGTAAAACTTTTTTAATTTATAATTTTATAAGTTTAGGGTTTAGGTTTTATAATTTTTTTTAGGATTTTTAAGGTTTTAGATTTTTTAGAGGTTGAAAAGTTATAAAACTTAGGCCCTGTTTTGCGCAGCCTTCTAAAAATTATAATCCAATTATAAGCATCTTCCCACCAAAAAATAACTCTTCATTTTTTCAAAAAAAGTTCTTATAATCCAATTATAAGCATAAGAGGGTCTGCGCAAAACACCCCCTTAGTTTTTAGGGTTTTTAGGGGTTTTAAGGTTTTTAGGTTTTTCGGGTTTTTATGGTTTATGGTTTGAAAAGTTATAAATATTATAAAATTTAAAAACTTATATAATTTATAAAATTATATAAATTGTATAATTTTATAATTTAGAAACTTATAATTTTTGGGTTTAAATTTTTTTTTCTTAAATTTGTAGGGTTTTAGATTTTTTAGAGTTTGAAAACTTATAAAACTTAAAAACTTAATAGTTTATATAGTTTAAATTAAATAATTTGCAAAACTTAAAAAACTTATAATTTTTTTTAACTTATAAAACTTAAAAGTTAAATTTGTATACTTTATAAACTTATACAAACATATATAAAATTGTATAGCTTTTATATTTATATAAGTAAAAATATACATGTTATACAAGTTTTTAACTTTTAACTTTTTATAAGTTAATAAGCTTTTATGTTTTACAAGTTACTAAGTTTTTATATTTTATAAATTATATAACTTGTACAATATTTTAAGTTTTATAAGTTAAAAAAATTTACACTTTGAAAGTAATAAATTTTTTAAATTTTATAATTTTATAATTTTTATAACTTTTCAAACCCTAAAACCCTAAATCCTAAACCTAAAAATAAAAAAAAATTATTGGCGGTTTTTTGGCAAAAATTCGCCGGAAAGTGGCAGATTTTTATTTTTTTAATTTTTCGGAGGTTTTTCGCCGGAAAACTACCGGGCGGCAGTTTGACCGGACAAAACCATATTTATTTTTTGGAAAAATATTTTGTCCGGTTGAAACCTCCGAAAATTGGCGGTTTTAATGTTTTTGATTTTTTTATTCGAATATCTGGTATTGTAACCTCCAATTTTTGAAATATTCGGTTTGCGAAACCTCCGGTTTTAGCCAGTCCGAAATCCGACGGTTAACTGGTTTCTGGTTGAAAATGCCCATGTCTAATATCAAGTCGTGTGTTATTAGCAAGATACATTAGTACTTCAATTGCACTAAGATATGGTAATTTAAGATCAAGAAGTTCTTCATTATCTTCATGAGGGCAAAATGGATCTTTCTTCACATCAAGTGATCTCATCACCATTGATGTACTCAATGGATGTGCTTCATTCATATAATATCTTTTAAGCATTTTCTCCAAATAATAAGATTGATTCACAAAAATTTCATCTTTTAAGTGTTCAATTTGAAGACCTAAACACAATTTTATTTTTTCAAGGTCTTTCATTTCAAATTCTTTCTTCGGATAAGCTACTGCATTTGATAACTTTTCAAGAGTTCCAATCATATTTAAGTCGTCTACATAGACAACAATAATGACAAGTTCTGATTCAGATCTCTTTATAAAAACACATCTCTATATTAAATCATTTTTATAGCCCGCCTTTAATAGGTATGTACTCAAACAATTGAACCATATATGTCCGGATTGTTTCAATCTATATAGGAATTTATTCAATTTAATCGAATAAATCTCTCAAAGATGTTCAGGAATTTTCATATAAATATCATTTTCTAGAGAGACATATAAATAGGCTGTCACTACATCCATTAATCACATCTCAAGTTTTTATCAAATAACGAAATGTGATTGCATTAATCAAAGGAGAATAAGTCTCTTAATAATTAATGTCTGGTCTTTGAGTAAAAGTTTGCGCGATAAGTCATACTTTATATCTCACAATTTCATTTTTCTCTTTTCTTTTTCGAATAAATATCCATTTATATCCGACTGATTTTATACATTTTGGTATAGGGGACTATTGATCCAAAAATTTCACATATCTTTAAAGAATTGAGTTCTGAAGCAATTGCTTCTTTCAATTTTGAACAATCATGTCTGCGCCTACATTCTCCCATAGATTTAAGATCAATATTCTCATTCTCTTTCACTATATTGCATGTTATATTATAAACAAAAATATCGTCGACATTTGTTTCATCTCGATTTCATCTTTTCTGTTACTACATAATTTATGGAAATCTCCTCATTTTTAGGCACCTGAATTTCTTTATTTATGTCGTTTGCCTCTTGTGGAGTATTATGGGTCTTTATTGGAGATTTTATTTTCTATTCTGAAGTATTAAGGATCTCTGCTAAAAATTTTATTTCATCTTCTAGACCATTCTTTATGTTTGCTCCTTTTTTTTCCGAGTATTTTTATCTTTGGAACCGATTGGTCTTCTATGCTTCATTCGTAATTTAGACTAATTTGGTGTAGAATTTTGTCCTTCTATGATATTAAGTTTAATTGGAGCATTTGCAGCTGATAGATGAGACTTGGTTATCGGCTTCAGGTCGGTAAACGTATCTTACAATTGATTTGCTAAATTTTGCAAATGAATAATCTTTTGAACTTCAAGTTCATATTGTCGAGAACGAGGACCAAAATGTGATAGTGAAAATTTATGTCAGGATATTGTCTTTTCCAGCTCTTTATTTTCTTCCCCTAATATTGAAAAAAATTATCCATCAAAATGACAATCAGCAAATCTTGCTGTAAAGGAATTTCCAGTTAATGATTTTAAATATTTAATTATCGAGGAAGATTCATATTCAATATATATTCTCATCCTCTTTTAAAGACTCATCTTGTGTGTTTTGGATGAGCAATTGGTACAAATACCGCACATCCAAATATTCATAGATGGCAAATATTTGATTCTTAAACATAAACTATTTGCATCAAGGAGAAATTATTATAACTTGTTGTCCTGATATGAACAAGTGTTCTGCATGCAAAATTGCATGCCCCCAAACAGATACGGGAGGTTTAGAATGCATAAACATTGACCTTACAATAAATTGAAGGCGTTTAATAAATGATTCATCCAAATCATTTTGTGTAAGAACATGTGCAACAGGATGTTCAATGGTTATCCCAATTGATATACAATAGTAATTGAAGACTTGTGATGAAAATTCAACAACATTACCTAGGCGAATTTTCTTTATTGGAAAATCAAAGCGAATTATTTGTGCAAATAATATTGCAATAGCTAAATTGCGAGTAGATAATAAACACACATGTGATCATTTAGTTGATGCATCAATTAGAACCATAAAATATCTAAATGGTCCGCATGCTGGGTGTATAAGCTTACATATCTCCCTAAATTCTTTCCAAAAAATGTAAGGTTATCGTACCCAACTTTATTTAATGAAGGCTTTATAATCAGTTTGCCTTGAGAGCAAATAACATATGAAAATTCATTGGTTTGAAAAATCTTCTGGTTTTTTATTGAATGACCATATGAATTTTCTAAGATTTTTCACATAAATGATCTGGGATAATCCAACAGGTAATGCCAAATTTTGAAAGTTTTAGTAATATTTAGACTTTCAACAGTATAAGGTTCAGCCATTCTAATTGTTGTGTAATATAATCCAAAGAACATTATTGGTAATCTTTCTAAGATGCATTTGTTACCCAAAATAATTGTTGTAATGCATAAGTATTATTCATCTTTCGTTCATAGTCTCGATATGATATCAATTTTGGCGAATATCTTTAAAACTCAATAAAAATTTTTGAGACTTGGATGAGAATAAAGCATCATCATTGTGATGTTTTTCCCTTGTAGTTGTACAATTCGTGCTCTTCTGGAGCCTTCAATTAATTTTTAAGTATCAGATATTGTATTAACGCATGCTTCCCTTATAGATAGGAAAATAAAATATTCTTTTATTGTTGAGTAGGCTATGTGTTGTTGCACTATTTGCGAGACATGCATAATTTAGATAAATCCATAGTTATCTTCAATAAATAAGTAACAGTAAGAAATAATTGAAATTAAACTTATAATAAATTATAACACTGATAATTAAATGAAATACAAAAAAACTTAGATATTTTTGTCACTATTCATAGAATCATGGTGGATAAAGAAATTAGCAACATTTAAATGTGTCCCCATCAAATTTGTCATGGAGGAAATTATTTTGAACAAAATTCATTTTTACATTTTGCATTGAATTTTGGACAAAGTTTGTCTCCGCATTCTTTTTTTTTTTTTTTTATAGGTAGTTGTGCCACTGGCCCAGGTTGTAGGCAATTTGTGTCCTGCCCCTTAAGCCGTACTGCATACCCCGGGGATAAGACGCCACTTCTGACTGCTCGACCCGAGTAACACACTTGCCTACTAGGTATCCCAGCCGGATCCCGTAAAGGGGCCCACCAGACTAATCCAGATAACAATGCAGAATTGGTACGCATCCCGAATCGAACCCTCAACCTCACTAGGCAAGCCCTGTGTGTCGAAAGCCGATGCCGCTAGGCCAACTCGCATCGTTTTGTCTCCGCATTCTTCCTTTAGCTTTTGAAATTTGATAAAGTTTTACAAGGTGCTTTGTCGTACAACAGGCACGAGACCAATGATTGTTAATCCTACATCGATGACAAATATTTTCTACCTTTTTGTTGCCATGGGATTTTTTGTTGCGACCTTGCAAATTATTATTTTTCTCCCACTTCTGGTGGTTATTTGTATTATTGGGATTATTATGGCGAAAGTAATGATGATTTTTTCGATTTCCACATGCACAATGAGGGCCTTGGTTAAAGGTATTTGCGTTCACTTCTGGAAATGAAACATAACCATTGGAACGTGATTGATGATTTTTTTATTAGTAACTCATTATTTTGTTTAACACAAGAAGACACGAAATTAGTTCGTAGTACTTCTTAAAACCTTTTTCACGGTATTGCTATTGCAAGAGCATATTAGTGACATGAAAAGTAGAGAATATTTTCTCTATCTTGTCCTCATCGATAATCTTTTCACCACATAACTTCAGTTGATAAATGATTTTGAACATGGCGGAATTGTATTCGCTTGCAAATTTAAAATCTTGTAAGCGTATATACAACCAATTATAACAGGTTTTTGAAAGTATCACCGTTTACTTTGAGCCCTTCATCAATATGGTGACGAATAAATATCATTGTTTTCGCCTTATCCTTATCTTGTTGAGATGTTTTATTTGCATTTTTTATGGTGTTTCGCATACCCATAACATCTAGATGGATTTCCATATCAAAAATCCATGATAAGTAATTTTTTTCGGTGATGTCCAAATCCAAATACTCAAGTTTAGAAATATTAGACATTACAATAATAATTTATCAACTTTACCTCAGTAAGAATGTTAGTAACCAGTAGTAGAGTCGTGTTGATAACGTGTTATGAAATAATTAACAAACCGTGTAAACAAAGCAAGAATATTATACGTATGGGCAAATGAATCTCCAAAGAACATCAATATTTTTCTTCTCACGTTTTCTCTTTTTCTCTTATGTACATATTTATACAAGGAATTACTAACACATTCATTCACATCTATTTCCTTCAATTAATTTTGACACTATTCAATATTACTTGACACTATTTAACTTATCTTACAAATTGAATGTTCGTCATTGAGACCATGGGCGGATACAAGGGGGGGCTTGGCCGGGCCCTAGCTCGTCCTGCCACCACTCCCGCATTCCATCAAGCATTATTTTGTAAAAATAAAAATATATTAAATATTTTTATTATTAGATTATATATATTATAATAATAAAAATTAACTTTCGAATGGATATATTGAAAGTAAATTTTGTCGTTAATCATTTTTATGGATATTAACTGTTGAGCAGGTAAGTTATTTTGTAATTGTTTGTACCTACTCATTCCAAAAACATACATCGCAATCCTATAAAATTTTATTTACATTTTTTTAAAAAAAAATTATACTATCCAAATTTTTTTTAACCCCCTACAAGTTCTTTCTAAATGCATCCTTGGTTGAAACATTAAGCTATTCACTCCATAACAGAAATAGGGCAAATAGCACATCTCTCTCAATAAAATAAAATAGTGTATCATCCTAACCACTATGTCCCCAAACCAAACTATATTACATAAATCATAAATGTGCATATCTTATACGAAATTCGTTATATTGCTTGTCATTCAATCGGGACCACACATTCTCGATAAATAAAATGAAAAATTTAGATTCGGTCAAAGGCGGGTTAGGGAGCAGATGGTCCTAGAAGGGAGTTGCATCACTTTGGTCACGTGATGAATCAACCCCACCTTAGTCCTACAACTACTCATCACCCCATTCCTTTTCCTTTTTCTAATTTCAATTATTTTTCTTACTAATTTTATAAGTTGTTTTATATATATAATATTTTCAACCAATCTCCGTGTTTGCGTACTGGTGTGGGCTAAGTTTATGCGGTAAATATGAGTGACATGTGAATAAACAAATCCTCCCATCAAATATATGATCTATACACATATCATAATATAGATGGCAAGAGAAAAATTCCGAATTGTTGCCCTTGAAAACCTCCAACTAATTCTTGACGGGAAAATCCGCAAAAAAGATATTTCATTCATGAAAAATGTATGTATATTCGAATATATATGTGTCCGTTCAATCACCTGAAGGCCGTGTGGGCGAGAAGATAACAACCCATATTCATTGGATAAGGTTCTGAAGGTCAAAAAGAATGTTTGCTTTCCAGACCATCCCCCATCGGCCCCTCCAACCAGTTTCATCTCTCATGATTTCTTATCGTTATCCGTAATCCATGTGTAGTGTATGCATCTCTTTCATGTCAAACATATCTGCACTGATAGAAAGTGATGGAAGTGGTTAGTTATGAGATATAGTTTTTTGTGCTGAGAAGGTTAGTTAAATCATGATATTACGGACATGTTTAATTAGATATATGTCAAACTTCATAGCCTTCTTATCATTATCTTATAAATTTTTTTTAATTCTTTTGTACTAAAACCAACTTCGCTTTTAATGTTAAGTTGTTAAAAGTACTTTTGAATATTAAGGAAAAAGATATTTTTGACTGCCATAATTTTATGGACGAATTTAGGATATTATCCATTGTGTGTGGAAATCAGTCAATCACTATGGATAGCCATAATGTGGTTAACATGGGGAGAGCAAGAAATCAGAACAATTTTAAAAATACAAGTTTATCTCCGGATGGTATATTTCTTAAAGCACCGATTACTTTTTTTTGATAAGTAATAAGGGTATCAGATTTTCCAGACCACAGTATCGGGGTATCCTTTGGGCCCAGAGGCCCGCCGACTAATCCCCACAGATATCAGCGAAATTCCCGAGTAATAAGGGTATCAGATTTTCCAGACCACAGTATCGGGGTATCCTTTGGGCCCAGAGGCCCGCCGACTAATCCCC
>JAOWBN010235476.1:0-24194 GCA_028565015.1 Pinguicula moranensis
CCCTGCCCTGCCCCACCCCAACCCCGAAAATCCGCCCCTGGAATAAGCAAAGGAGAGTCGGATTTTTTTTCTTTTCAAAATACTTGAAAATGAAAACTGCATTTTGCGATCCAATTTTTAAACCCTCCAAATTACTAAGCAAGATGCACTTCCCACTGAACGTTGTAGTCAAAATATATAAAATTGAAAAATTAATTGAAAAAAAAATAAAATTAACTGAAATAAAAATACGATAAAATTATGAAATAATATAAAACAAAAAATTGAATTAAATATTACAATAAAATAAAATGGAATCAAGTAAATAAAAAATAAGTAAAAGTAAAATAAAGCAAATATAAATAAATTAATTAAAAATGAAGTATTCTATTTTTTGTTTTACTTCATTATATTTTTTTATTTATTTCATTTCATTTTATTTTATTCTACATTCTCAATTAAAGTTCTTAATTTTTTGCTAATTAACCCCAAGTTGAATAATTTGACAATTCAGTAGCAAGGTGCACTTCGGGAGTGTGCCTTGTTGATAGAGATGAACATTCTTAACCGCTAACCGGGTAATCGACAGAAATCATACCGGAAAAATTCGGTTTGAAAACCGATGGTATTAAAATCGGCAATTTTATATAAAAAAAAATAAAATAAAAATAAAATCATCGGTTTTTTCGCGGAAAATTATTTAATAATAAAAAATAAAATACCACCAGTCAAAACGTCTAAACTGTATTCGGCGGATCCGATAGTCAAACCGTCGTTTGACTGCCGGATCCGACAATCAAATCCTAAACTCTAACTTTTTTATTTTTCTAATTATTTTTTAACTATATAAGTTGTTAAGTTTTATAAGTTAATATAGTTTATAAATTATATAAGTTATTAAGTTTTATAAGTGATATAAATTTTTAAATTTTATAAGTTAATATAGTTTATAAGTTATATAAGCTTTACAAATTATGTAAGTTCTTAAATTTTATAAATTAATAGAATTTATAAGTTTTTAACTTTTATAAAATTTATAAGTACTTTATAAGGTATATATGTTTTATAAGTTTATAAGTTATATATGTTTTATAAGTTATATATGTTTTATAAGTTATAAGTTTTTAATTTTTATAAGTTAATAAAGTTTATAAATTATATAAGTTTTTAACTTTTATAAATTTTTTACTTTTATGAATTTTATAAGTTTATAAATTTATAAATTTTATAAATTTATAACTATAAGTTAAATTTCAAGATAAACTAAACAATAAAAAAAACTTTTAAAAAATTAATAACGCCAACCATCGGAGATTGTGAACCGACAACCGAAAATTAGAGTAATAACAAAATTTAAAAAATCTACAAAAAAGTCGGTTACACACGAGGTTTCAACTGTATTACCAACCATTCCGGAACCATCATGAAATCGCCCGAAACCGTCCGACCGTCAATCATCAATCGAAATCGGAGAAAACCGTCAACCGAAAAAACCGGCATCCGACATCCAACGGTTTAGATTTAGGTTTTCAATTTTCAAAACCAACAAAAAAAAAGTAACGGTTCGACAACCGACAACCGAACCACTCATATTTACTTGTTGTGTAATATGGACATTGGAGGATTGAAAAGTTGGGCTGCAAAGTACATCCCGAGCTGCACTTTATAGTATTTCTAGCCTCATTTAGAATTTTACGTATTTTGAGAAAAAAAATAAAACTCGAGATTGCATCTTAATTAATAGTTTCACGAAGTAGTGAATAATAAATAAATAAATAAAATATAGAGAATTTATTGTGAATTATTTATGCAATTATAAATAAATACAGAAAAACAAACAAACAATCTCAATATTCTCAAAATTCTTCTCACAAATTTTCCCAAACTTTTCTTTTCTCCTCTTTTCTTTCTTTCTTCTCCTTCTCTCTTTTTTCTCTTTCTTTTCTCTCTACACTTCCTTACACGTTTTATTTCTCTTCCTATCTTTCTCACCTTCACATCATGATATATAAATGGCATTCACCCACTTTTGCACACAATTAATGCTTCACCCATATTTGGTTGGGTGCATTCATAACAATATTAAATATTTTTGGGCTTTTGGATTAAATAGCACAAAGGAAATGATATAAACACTTGGAGAACTAGGGTTTTTGATTTCATCACTACATATTTTTGGAATATTGCTCTTTAAATTAACTTGGGGGATTTTTTGCCTAGTTAACAATTGGATTATCTATTTTAGTTGTTAAGATACTATTTTGGACAGGAACGATGATCTTAGTACAAGCTTATAGAGAAGATTTTAATGCACGTGAAGATTTGGATTTGAGGATGAATCCTTCCCAGAAGTGAGGGAATGATGTAAATATCTAAGCTCCTAAACACATTTGGATTCTTGTATGGTCGAAAACAAATATGAGTGGCATAGATGTTCAAGCTTCCAGACGCATTTGGATTCTTTAAGATTCTTAGTTTTAAGTTGGTCGAAATTCTTGCCTATAAAAGGTCACTCATTTTTTTGTAATCAAATGTTATTATTGATTTTATTATGAACTTCTGGGAAAACTTTTTTGTTCTTTCATTCATGTTTTATGTGAGAGTTGGTTGCATGCACCTTCGTGGTCTATGTAAAAGTATACCATTGATTTCGTGTTAATCTTTGGGTAGAGCTTCTGTTAAGCATTCAATCAAATCTTTGTTTTCATTCGTTCCTAGCATAATTGTTAGTTGGGGGTTGATGAAGTATGTTTGATTGGGTTTCTAAGGTATAATACATCTCCATCTTATTTTTTGTCGTCTTCTCTATTTCGTGTAATTTTTTGTTGGGTTGCACACCATATCCTTATTTATATTGTTCGAATTTGATTGTCTTTTGTGCAAGAATTAAATTCTCAAAATCACATTTCTTGCTCACATAAGAAGATTCGTATAAGTTAATCTCTCTCGGGTAATAACAATCTCACCGTAATGTGTAAGTAATCATCTCTAGATCTCATACTTAAATATATTAAGATGCATTAAATCCAAACAATCCTCACACCATTGCACTAATTCTATAAGTATTATCATATTATAGCAATTATTGTTGATTGTACCATTTCAATCTTAACTTTTGTTTCAAGTGTTGGACAAACAATTGCAAGAAATAAAATAAGCACAATAAAATCAAGCAACATAAACAAGAATCTCCAAGATTAACATTCAAAAAATGGAAATTGCCTCTTTGAATAATTACAAGGGTAAGGCCGCGTACATCAGACCCCCCAGATCCCAACTTGATTGGGAATATACTGGGTAAAGTTGCGTTTATCCCATATCCACAAAGGGCTTCATCATGGGCTTCACAAAAAAGAATAAGAATTCGAAGTCATAATGCCAAATAAGAAGAAAATGGAAATCCCCTTTGAAGAGAAGTGGAAATCACCCAAAATAACTCTTGAGCTCCAAACTCTTGCCCCCATCTAAGTTATCGATTTTTATTGTGTCGAGTTGTTCTTGAATATGGGTGGGAAGTGGATTATAATCGACTGGCAAATTTCCATAAGTCAACTATCATGAGAAAACTACCACGAGCTATAGCTTCTTGTATCTTGTCTGTAAAACTTTGAAATGTTTAATGTTGTTTTGTCTCTATCTTTTGTGCTGTTATGGTGCTGTTTTTTTGGCAGTTTTTGTAAAATTTTGGTTGTTGTTCTTTGTGCAATTTAGGAGTTGCTTAAGTGATGTTTTTGAAAGTTTTGGTTGCTGATATTGAGGTGTTTTTTTGCCTCTTTATGTACATATTTTGTTGCTTTTGTACATTTGGTTATTGACGTAATTTGTGTTGCACATTTGGTTGCTGCTGTAATTTTTTTTATTTGGGGGTAACATGTTTCTCTTATTCCACTAGAGAAGGATGCTAACTTCAGAAGTCAGCTGACCAGAAGGCCCGAGGAGAGATCTTTGCAATGGTCGAGGGCGATGGAGTTACCTAACCACAAACTCCCGTGGGATAGCAGAGGACTGATGAGTAACTCTACTGTTGGTACCTCAGGGACAACGAGCACACTACGGACGACTGGGAAGAATTGAAGCACGAGATTGAAAAACTTATTTGATTTGGTAATTTGTAGGAGTGGGTTAGGAAAACTTCCCAGGAGAATGGCGTCCAGACACGCAGCTACAGCTGGACAAGGCCTCCTAACCCGGGGCGAATGAATAACCTACTTCGGAATCCTCCGCCCTAGTGCAATATGTCCTAGGGCAATCCCGTGAGGAACACTTCAGTCTCCGAAAAGCCCTCGCCTTGGATCATCAACATAATCACCAGGGGTTTCACAGGAGAAGTTTTTGTGAGAATTCGAAAGAGAGCTCCCAGAAGAGGGATGAATGTGGCTTCAATACAAGCCCCCTATAGATTGCCGAAAAAATACGATTTGGAAGAGAGGAGATCCCGAGAAGACTTCCTAAATGCGCGCCCACGGTGATCATGGCCACTATAGAAAAATTTGATGTGAGAAGAATCGTGGTAGATCAAGGTAGTACAGCGGACATTCTGTCTTATAGCGTCCTCCACCACTCCACAAGGGCTTGGGGAAGTCCTTGCTGGAACCACTCATAACTCTCTTAGTAGGGTTCAGCGGGATGGAAGTTCAAGCCGTTGGTATCATCGATTTGCCTATGATCTTCGGCGAGGGACCGAACGCTAGAATGCAGGTAATGTGATTTGTTGTAGTTAAAGAACCCTTTTACTACGATGTGATTCTTGGCAGGCCCAACATATACCAGTTCCAGGCAATCGTATCCACCTATCACAAACTTATGAAGTTCCGTACACCCAATGGGATGGCAAAGTTAAAAGCATAGAATGTGGCCCACGTTCACTAATCTAGACCCACCAAGGGTGAACCAACGTCAAAGAGAATGTGTGAAGCTTGTCACCTGGAGTACACACTGCCTAGCCCTCCTAAAGGAACCCTAGGACCCAACCAACCCTGTTACGTTCTATGCTTGGAGGAGAGACACAAGGTGTCTATGGCCTCATACGAGAAATTTTGGCGAGCTCTCAAGTGAATGGGAAATCGCAAGGCCAAACTACGTCAAAAGGAAAGATGGAAATAGGACAAAGCAATGAGGCTTGAGGCCGAATTGAGGCTTATCAAGAGGGAAACCTCGTACTCCATGAAAGCGCATGATCCCTAAGGAGGCTAGGACTCTAATGACAAGGATTGTACCGCGTGCAGGAAGTTCGGGCCAATGAAATGTGCCTTTTGGAGACTCTCAAAGTTCAAGTCCTCGACAATGCTTGGAGCTTCACCAAATTAACGAAATACCTCCACTAAGATCTTTTCATTTCTTTCCTCCTCATTCTTGTAGGAAATGAGGAGGAAAGAAATGAAAAGATCCTCCCCTTGAGTCGCCATACTCCCTGGAGAGGCACCCCATTCAATACCCATGTGGAAAGAAAAGAAACAAAAAATATATATGCCCTTATGCGAGGAGCCATCATACTCCTTGGGGAAAATAATAAAAACATCCTCTCACAAGAAGTCGTCATACTTCCTAGAAAGCCACCATATTTAACACTCATGGGGAAAGAAAAAAATATATATCCATGCACGAGGAGCCATCACACTCCTCGGAGGGAAAGGATGAAAGGATCCTCAGAAGAGGCACCCCATTCAACATTCGTAGGAAAAGAAAACAAATATACATGTGTCTGCACGAGAAGCCATCACTCCTCAGAGATAAAGGATTAAAGATCCTCTGAAAAGGCACCCCCATTCAACACTTGTGGGGGAAAAAAAATATCCTATGAAGAGGCACCCCATTCAACATTCGTGGGAAAGGAAAAAAATTATAAATATACATCCATGCACGAGGAGCCACTGATGCCCCCAAACTTAAGTCCTCATTCGTTCTCGAATAGGCAAATAACACAACTGAAAGGATTTAGACTTCATGACAACTGAAGTACTCATTTTAGGCAACAACTAACAATATGAAGTACAACAAAGTTTTATAACAAACCACACATAACACACAACGATTTAGCAAAGATCCTCAATAAATCCCTCCATGGTCCCTCCATCAATTCCCAATCAATTTGTCCAACATATAATTTGAGGAAAATCAAATGATAACTAAGTCTCAAACCATCGTCACTGAGTCATTCAGTAAGAATAAATTTAACTAACACCTGACGTCAATGAATGAAGCAAATTCAAGAAAAAACATGAACAGTCCTTATCTCTGTAAAAGTGATGTACAAATCAGAAGGTCTTTGTCTTGGGTTGTAATGGGGTTTAGGACACGGTAGGATAAATGTGGGAAATAGGATCAAACACCACTAAACTCAAGTACTGATATACCCAAATCAGATGTAACAACTAACCCGACTGATGATAAACTGGACCACAAACCCAATCACCCTCAAACTCGAGAATTTGTGTACATGCAGAATTAGAAAAGAGCTCGTAATAGTTTTTTTTGTACTAGCCATGGCTTTTTTCTTTCTTTCTTTTTTTCTTTCTTTCTTTTTTCAGTAGGCCGCCTATCATTCGTATGCAGAATGAGCTCATTGAAGTATTACACATATTCGTGAAATAAATTCTCAAATCTTGTAAACTCTAAAACCAACCACCCATCTTTCCCAAAATGCACCAATACTCTAACTCAGTGGCAGGGATGAAAAGAGAACGCTAAAAGGATATATGGGCTTAATGGCTAACGTGCATATAGAAAAACACAAGAAAGGCTCAGAGTGGTTATCTATGGATAAATTAGGATAAGGATATATATATATATATGTCGTGGCTGTGGGGGTGATCCTAATGTCTTAATCATTTTCATGCAGTAATATTAGGTGATTTAAACATGTACACATCAATCTCAAGAACTAGCAACAGAAATGACATACTCTTAAAAGAGAAGGTTTTATATCAGTAAAAAATATTATATGCTTTCATTAGTTCAAAAAATCGAAAAAATGTGACACCATTTTTAAATATGAAAACCATGTTGTTCTCTTATCACATTGGAAATACAAAGTTACATGAAATTTTCGTCTAAGAATTATGCTTCCTATGTCTAGGGTTTTAGTGATTTAATCATGTCAGTAAGTTGTACAGAAATCGTGGGGCACTTAAAGGCATGTAAGACCATAAGCATGCTCGAAAAATTTAAAAACTAAGCACAAAAAGTCCTAGCATGGCAAAGATCAAAAAGCATACAACATGTAAGCATGAAACGATAGTTTACCCCCAAACTTAATTGAAATACTATCCCAAAATAGTTGAAAATAAAGCACATAAAGGAAAGAAAAACTTCCATTGCGTGGGACTTCCACATCTTCTAGACGAGTTGGGTTGGTGTGCGAGGGTTCAGCCTGAAAAAAATCTTTACCTTGGAGACCCTATAAAATAAGGACACGATATAAGTTCGGTTCGACACAAATGTCACGGGAAAGAACAGAAAAAAAAATCCATGACTTATTAAAAAAACTAAAACTAAAATAGAAATATAAAAACGTTGGGTTGCCTCCCAACCAGCGCTTTTATTTAAAGTCTTTGGCTCAATTTGTCGGGGTTTACTCTGGAGGGTCCTTGAGCGAACAAACTTCTCTTGGACCCCTGTTTGCATTGTCCTCCACCCGATGTAGATTTTGAGTCTCTGACCATTCACTCTCCATATTTCCCCTGACTTTGGGCCTTTGATATTAACTGCACCATGAGGATATACCTTGTGGACAACATACGGGCCCCACCATCTTGATTTGAGCTTCCCAGGAAACAATTTCACCCTCGAATTGAATAATAAGATGTTTTGTCCTTCACGACACTATTTGGGCCTAATTGCGGCATTATGAATCTTCTTTGCACATTCCTTGCATAGGTTAACACTGTGATAAGCATCGAA
Organism: Pinguicula moranensis; assembly: GCA_028565015.1. NCBI lineage: Eukaryota > Viridiplantae > Streptophyta > Magnoliopsida > Lamiales > Lentibulariaceae > Pinguicula > Pinguicula moranensis. The sequence goes on from JAOWBN010235476.1 coordinate 7,879, forward strand.
TCTAAACTCATCGATCTCGTTGAGGTCCAATAGTCTTCTCTCAGTTGAAGCCTCATAATCCATATTAAGTCTTTGTAAGGCCCAGAAGGATTTGTGTTCTAATTCCACCGGAAGATGACATCCCTTACCAAAAACCAACTTGTGGGGGGTGGGGTGTACCATTAGGGATCTTATAAGCTGTTCTATAAGCCCACAATGCATCATCAAGTCATTTTTACCCAATCTTTGTGAGATGGCTTAACAGCTTTTCCCAGGATGCGCTTGATCTCCCTATTTGATATCTCCACTTGGCCACTCGTTTGGAGATGGTAAGGGGTGACAACCTTATGCAGCACATCATACTTTGCCAAGAGATTTGCAAAAAAAACCTGTTACAAAAGTATGAACCTCCGTCACTGATGATAGACCTAGGTGTTCCAAAGGGTTGAAGATGTTTTTCTTGACAAAATTAATCACCACTTTTGCATCATTGCTTGGTAAATCCACAGCTTCTACCCACTTAGAGACATATTCTACGACAACCAAAATGTACTGATGATCGCAGTACTTAGGAAAAGATCTCATAAAGTCAATCCCCCAAACATCAAATAGTTCTACCTCGTGGATCTTGTTCATAGGCATCTCATTCCTCCAGGAGATATTGCCGGATCTATGGTAAGTATCACACTTTTCAATATGAGATTTAGTATTTTTGAAGATAGTTGTCTAATAGAACCCCAACTGGAGCACCTTAAAGGAAATTCTGCATGTTCCGAAGTGGCCACCGTACTCAGAATCATGACAAGCTGAGAGAATGGTTGTTTGCTCATGATCTCCAATACATCTTCTGATTAGACTATCACTACAGATGCAGAAGAGGTGTGGATCTTCCCAAACATACATGCGGGAATCTCTCAAAAACTTCTTCTTCTGATTGTATGTGAGACCCTCGGGAGTATTCCCAGGACCAAATAATTAGCAAAATGAGCGTACCATGGCATGTATGTGTTACTTACTTCCAAGTGGAATATTTGTTCATCAGGGAACTTTTCATTGATCCATATCTTCTGTTCTTCCTCTGTATGACCATCGCCTTTCGTGTCTAGAAAGATGATCAGCGACTTGATTTTCGGATCCCTTCTTGTCTCGAATTTCAATATCAAACTCTTGGAGCAAACATTTCCTTCTCAGTCATAGTGTAGTTCACTTATGCCTCATTGAGTACTTTGCTCGCATAATATATGGTGTGAGATACCTTGTCTTTCCTTTGACCCAAAGCTACCCCAACAGCATAATCTGAGGCATAACACATTAGCTCGAAAGACTGAGACCAATCTGGTTTGATGATGATCGGGGCTTCCACCAATTTTCTCTTCAGTAACTCAAACGCGCTCAGGCATTCGTCAGTGGAGTTGAACAAAGCTTCTTTCTCCCAAAAGGTTGCACAAGGTTTTAGCTACTTTAGAGAAATCCTTGATGAATCATCTGTAAAAACCAGTGTGTCCCAATAAACTTCGGATACCTTTGACATTGGTTGGAGATGGAAGTTTAAAAATCACATCAATCTTTGCTTTGTCAACTTCCAACCCTTTAGATGAAATCTTGTGCCCAAAGACAATGCCCTCTTGGATCAGGAATTGACATTTCTCCCAGTTGAGGATGGGGTTGGTCTCTTCATATCTTTGGAGTTCGCAGTCCAAGTTCCTTAAACAATGCTCGAATGAAGAACCAAAAAATTGAAAAATCATCCATAAATACCTCGATAATGTCCTCAATCATGTCATTAAAGATGGCCATCATGCATCTTTCGAATGTCACAAGGGCATTGCAAGGCCTAATGATAAACGTCAAAAGGCATAGGTACCAAAAGGACATGTGAATGTAGTTTTGTCCTGATCATCAGGGGCTAGAGCAATCTGATTATACCCCGAGTACCCATCCAAAAAGCAATAGTGGGAGTAACCTGTTATTCTGTTCAAAAGTTGGTCCATAGGAAGTGGAAAGTGATCCTTTCGAGTGACTTTGTTCAACTTTCTGTAGTCCATGCACACTCTCCATGAGTTGACCACCCTTGTAGCTAAGACTTCATTATTTTCATTTACCATAACGGTTACTCCTCCTTTCTTGGGAACATTGTATCGGGCTGACCCATTCGCTATCAGAAATCTGGTAGATCATTCCAAAGTTCAGTAATTTTACCACTTCTTTCTTGACGACTTCCATCATCATGGGGTTGAGCCGTCGCTGCTTATCCCTGACTGGGTAAGCTCCTTTTTCCATTAAGATCTTGTGCATACAAATATATTGGTTTATTCCTTTTATGTTAGCAATACTCCACCAATGGCTCTTTTGTGCATTTTCAACATGTCAATCAACTTTGTCTCCTGGTAAGGTTCTTAATTGGAAGAAATGAGACCAATGATAGAGTATCCTTGTCCTCCAAAAAGGCATATTTCGAGTAAGCTGAAAGAGACTTCAACTCAAGTTACAGTGGCACTTCAATAGAAGGCTTTAGATTTGCCACATATGTGCCAAGAATAACCTGCTTAACCAAACTTACTTGGCTGAATTGGTCTTCCAAGTGATTCTCAATATTGCTTAATTCCACTGTATATTTGATGCCCTTGGCCCATGCCAACTTTTCAATGTCTAAACCCTCATGATAATCAATTGTCAAAACTTCGGGATCATAAACACTACCTTTCAGGGTCGCCATACAACAAGACTTCTCAAATATGCATTGGTTCAAAACATCAACTGAGAAGCATGCTTTTGAGTCCTTGGGGTACTTCATAGCCTTTTGTACATTAAAAGTGACTTCCTCCCCGTTTATCTTAAATGTGACAGTTTTGTTCTTCACACTAAGGCAAACATCGCCAGTAGCTAAGAATGGTCTTCCAAATAGCATACACACGTCCTTATCCTCATCAATGTCGTGGATAATAAAGTCAACAGGTAAAATGAACTTATCCACCTTCGCTAAAACATCCTCAATGATATCTGAAGGTTTGACGATAGAATGATCATCAAGTTGGAGAAAATGTCTATGTGCTCCATTCTTTCTTCTAGACCAATAAATCAGGTTGTAGCTAAGGCCATGAATGAAATATCAGACCTTTGATCGAGCAATGCCCTTGCAAAATGCTTATTTCCAATGTCACATGGGATGGTGCAACTTTCAGGATCTCTCATCTTGATAGGTACACTTCTTAGTGATCAAGTGAGAACAGTTGACATTAAGAGAGACAACCCATTTGCCTTGGATTTTTCTCTTTATTGGCCATCAAATATTTGACGAACTTAGAAAATCGAGGGAATTTCACGAAAAAATCAGCCAGAGAAATATTGACATTCACTTTCCTGATAACATCTATCATTCACTTAAGGCTTTTCTCTTGATGCACCTTCTTTCGTGACCTCATAGGAAATGGTGGAGGTGGCATGTGACTGGAAAAGTTGAAGAGGCACTTGGGATCTCTTGTCAGACTCAACGGTGCCCTAGTGCAAGAGTTGTGCACATCTGGCTATTTAGAAGAGGTTGGTTTTGGCAGAGCACATGTAGAAGGCATGTCCTTTGGTCGGTCGATTGCAGGTTCTTGCAAGCTAGATTCTTTGTGCACCACACTGCTCCTATGAGAAGTTATGGGATCTGAAGTACAATGTGGCGCAACCTTGCCGTGGGATGCAGCGTTTTCTTTCCCATGTTGCGCTCCCTGTGCAGATGCAATAGTCTCACTCACCTCGTCTGCCCTTGCATGCAAGGTTTGTGATCTCAACATCTCATCCGCCCCAGTGTGCGATATGCCTGGGCTATCTTGGGTGTCCATTTGTTGCGAAGAATCCAACTCACATCTACTTTTTGGCTTAACCGCCTTACACTGCTCTTGGCCTCTTGGGTTTGGAATCGCGTCATTTGGTAGGGATTCAAGTGCTCTTGTATGCACTGATTGTGCCAGTTGGCCCAATTGTATCTCCAGATTCCACATTGAAGTATCAATTTGACCGAATTTTTCATTGGCCTTCTCTTTAAACTGTTCATTTTTCTTTTGGCTCTTGGTCATGAAGGAAAATGTTTGGCTCATCCGGTCTTCTAATGAAGGTTTCTCTGTCGATTATTGTTCACATAGTTGACAGGCTAGACCTTATGCTAAATAAGACCAAACTGATCAGAATGGTGACCTCCTTGGCATTGTCCACATCTAATAGGCACAACTGGAGCTTGAGAATTTAACTGCAGAGATGTCACTGCCTTAGCCACAAATGCCAACTGTGTATTGATGTTGGTAAGTTGCGACTACATTGTACTTATTCTTTCCATTTCAATGGCAACACCAAATGTTATTGTCTTCTTCTCTAGAGCTCTCCTTGGGTTGTACCAATTTCTCTAGTTGGTGGCCACTTTCTGGAACAAAGCTCTGACTTTATCATAGGTTTTATCATCGAGTTCTTCTCCAGCACTGGCATTGACCATTGTTATACTTTCATTGGTAAGCCCTTGATAGAATTTGGTGAACTCTCTGCCTTGGGTAAGACCCTGACTCGAGAAGCAATTCGGAGAATCTCAACCATGTTTCTGCGAACGTCTCATCACTACACTATTGAAATGAAGTGATAGCATCTCTCAATTTCTCAATCTTGGCTGGCGAGTTGTACTCCATCATAAATTTGGTCTTCAACTCCTCAAATGTTGCCACATTGTATCCAGGCAGTGAATCATACCATTCTAGAGCCTTGTCTATCAAAGAGAAAGAGAATAGGGCTCTATTAATCTGATCATGAGGGACTTCCCGTGGGCTATGAGTGCTTGTAAACTCAATGAAAGCGTTGAGGTGTGAATTTGGGTCCTCATCCTCTCTACCATAGAACAAACTGCCTCCATTCACCAATTGAATGTAGTTTGGTGGAATGTTAAAATTGTCCACGGTGTAAGCAAAGTCAATGGGATGATTGACGCCAGATTGGCATATGTCTCCAAATCTTTCCCTAGGAGGGGCATTGTTCTAATTGTTCAAATTATTCCCCCCATTGTTCCCTCCTTTACCTTCATTAATTAGCCCCTCTTGGTGATTAACTAGTGCAGCCATTTCTTCTTGATCAGACGGAAAGATTAGGTTGTTGATGATGGCTGGGCTGCTGCTCGACGAAATTTCTCAAGTTTTGAATCTCTGGGCCCTTGTGCGCCAGTGAAGATCAAACGGCAATTTTGAAGGACCCATGGATCGAGTGTGTACCATACACTATAGGTCAAGTCACACTCAACTGTCAGTCAAAGAAGCCTAAACTCGTTTAGCAAGCACCCAGGTAGTCGGTGGGGTCACAGGTCTCACTTTAATACCGACTTCCTAGATAGTACTCACTATTCCACGTGAGGCCCTAGATGTCTAGTGGGGTCACAATGATCCCACTTAAAAACCAGCCCTAGATAGCCATTCACGAGTACGGTTGTTGTGGACCTTCTTTTGACGTTCAGAGAATGTACGTTGACTACGTGCAAAGTTAATAGCAAAACAGGAGACTGAGTATTGGGCAAATAGGGCCCATAGAAAGAGACTGTTGTTCGGATTTAGGGCACTAAGAAAAAAGAAAATAAAATTGAAATCTATAAAAAGAAATAAAATTGGTTTAGAAATAATAATAATAAAATAAAAAGAAAAGAAAAAATAATAAAAAATAAAAGACAAAATTATACTAAGTTTTTGTATGCCTCCCCGGCAACGGCGCAAGAAACTTGATGCGAATCTTTAGATATAAAATTAATGCATAAATAATTATGAAACAAGCTAAAATATCCTAAAATCACTATAAACTGCAAGAGGACAACGTTAATTATAGGAACAAATGGGTCGAACCACAGGGAAACAAATTAAACTCTTACATGCAGACTCGTTAACCCTAAGAACATGCACAAAATTACAAGAAGAAAATTGAGATGTATTGTGACCAAATAGGAAATAAAAATTCATAAAATTAAATGTGGAATTCAATTGAACTATAAAGAGAAAGAAAAACGCACATGGATTTTGTTGAAATTTAATGAGACAAAATTACTCCTAACATGTTTCGGTTGGCTAAAACACACAAAATCAAATTAAAGTCCCTAGTTTGATCTTATGCTAATAGGAAAGTGTTGATTTTTCACTCTAACACATTGAATATGTAATTAAAATTGTAAATCTATATCATGTTGAATACATAGCATATAAATTCATTCTCATTATATTAAAATTCTAACAAGATGCGTTATAAATTTTAATGTAACTTCTAAGTATATAAACGCCATAATCCACCACTAAGAACTTTTTTTTTCAAAGAAGGATTCAAGCGTTTCTAGACTATGCTCTCAATTCCTAGCTAAAGGGCAATCAGTCGTGGGCTTGAACAAGCATGTTTTAACACGTACAAAACCTGCAAGTTGAAATCAAAATATTAGTGTAGAATATGTAGCATAAAATCTAAAGTGCAAAGAACATAAAATTTGAACAATATGTGATACAACCACTCTACTCCACTTAGGAATAAATAAATTCTTAGCCTTGCATCGTCGATGATCCCGCCCTGAGAATTCTAAAAGAGGACATCATCTTTGGATCAACATAAGTGAAGAAAGAATTTATTCTGATTTTTTCCTCAAAACCGTATGAATTTCCCAACAAGAACTCAACCAAAAAACCGTATGAATTTCCCAACAAGAACTCAACCAAAATTATAGAGGGGGGGCTAAAATTCGACCACCACTCCTACTCCCCTCTCCACTATATAGAATTCTCCGAAGCTAGGTGATAAAGATGAGAATTTCAATACAATTAGAAGATAAAGTCAAAATAATAATCAAAATCCTAAATTGTAGGCTTTTGATGTCAATCTTCAACTTTCTTCTCAAGTCTTTGGCTATGTGAGCTTCAAGAATGCTCTCTTTGATAAGATCATCAAGTTGGCTCATGTTTATCTAGATCCAATTCGAAGTCTTTGATTTTTTGGCATTTACTGATGCACTGAATATTTTCTTGTTACCGACTTTAGTACAATGTTTCACCTCTTTTGGGCTGAAGTACGAGTGGGCTTTTTAAACAAAGATGTTATACGTTGTTTGTGCTTTCCATTGATATATAGCACGTCCCAATCGGATATTTGGATATCGACTTATGGCCCACCAACATAGACTGCGCAGAATAGAATAGTTGATGGACAGTTTTGCTGTCAGTAGTTCAAGCTCAATTTTGTCCACTTTAGAGTCCTAATATAGAAAAGTGTTCTTCATGGAAGTTGTATTCCTTCTTCCAAGATTTGCATGCGTGTCTTGTACGTTCATATCGGACACTCCTAACTCAAGTTCGGATTTTCTGAAGTTGGGGGTTAACACTAAAAATTCTATTCGTGCGTCACTCAAAAATCGTCAATTTCATCCAATGATCATTACCTGGACATAGAACACTAGAAAAGCATAAACCATGCCATAAAAACATTAGATCCTACCTAAATGAGTGTAAATCACACAAAACCATTATGAAATCATCTAATTAAATATGTATTATTTGATTCACATCAACCACCATACTCCCCGTAGGGAATGAGCGAAAAGTTCTTTATACGAGAAGCCCTGACACTTCTCGTACAGTCACTGCCATTCAACACTCGTGAGGAAAGAAATAAAAATATGTGTCCGAGCATAGGGAGTCTTCATACTCTTCGTGGGGAAAAGAATGAAAAGATCCTCGCACGGGGAACCCTAGCAATCCCCGTGGAGGCACCCCATTCCACACTTATGCAACTAGAAAATGGAAACACTCTCGAGGGGCCAAAAAGCCCTCACAAGGGAGCACATCACACCCTTATTTGAGGTGTCTCATGAGAAACCATGAGAAGGCTTGGCGCTCCCCAAAATGAAGAACAACGACTCATCCGATTTTTCTCATGAGCAACCATGATAAAGGCATTGAGCTCCCCTGAAGAACGACAACCTCAATTGAGGTGTCTCATGGGAAACCGTGTTGGAGGCTCCACACTCCCCGAAACAAAGAATGGTGACCCTTCATTTGAGTCTTCTCATGGGAAATCATGGTGGAAATTTTACACTCCCCAACCGCGATGTTCGCCATGGAAAGTCTCACGAGTTCCATCTCCTTCCTAAACAATACAAGGAATTTTGGGGCAAGTCTCATATTGGGTTACCAAGATTTTTTTGCAGATTTGTGTACGACTTGTGAACAAGAGAACTAACTATACAAAACAGTCGAGAGAAGTACATACAACAAGGCGAGCGGGGAATAATCACATCAAAAAACCCTAGCCAATCCTACCTACAAGGTTATCAATATTTACAAATATAAACCAAGACAGACAAAAAAGGTTGTAGGTAGCTCGATTCCCCTCAGTCTCAGCGAATACAACGGTGAAGTCGACACAAGAGATAGCTGAATGCATCTTGTCCACCCATAGAGGACTCGGCTTGGTCCAACCCATCCAGACGACGAAAAGTCCTCGAAGACACAAACCTCTCAAGCAACTTATGTACTCCATCATGAGCTGGCATCGAGTGGTGTTGAGGGGAGGTGAATGAATAATACCTTCAATAATGTCCTTGATCGTCTTCTTGGCACACCTCTTGCTGGGAATTGGCCTAACCGTCCTCCAAGTTTTCCAAAGTCACACTAGTCACTGTATGGTGAACATGAACATCCCAGTTCAATCGATTCAAGTCTTCTGACAAGCGCCAGAACTCCTACCCACAAAAAGACCTCCGACCTTCTATCTTCCCAATTTCCCTAATAGAGTTGGAGTAATTAAGGAGTGCAAAGTCAGGAGACAAGGGAGAAAAGGACAGAGAATGAGTCTCGATGGAGAAAGACACATTTCAGCAACATGAACGAGTAGAGAAGCAAACCTCCCCGATGATGGAAGTAATTGTGTTGCAACACATGTCATCTCCTTAGTCTCCGAAGCAACTCAGGAAAAGTTGCTTCCCCGATGAGCGCGCAGCTGTCCTTGTCCCCACCGAAATCTTGAAAGACAAAAGGAATTTAAAATTTAGCAACAATAAAACCTCCAAGACTGAAAATGGTGGCACTCATCAGTCGTTGCGTGAACCCTCTGCGACATTCCATGAAAAAATAGGGAATATCTTACACAAGTAAACCTTCAAGAATACTCGCCTTACCCTAGAATGAAACTCAAAAGTTTGGGTAATAAAAGAGATAACGTGTTGAGAGCGGCCTATCAAATACAAACAATGAAGTTCAATGTTACAAGTTCTACCAGTCGCGGAGAATACAAAGGGATAAAAATTTCAAATGGATAAGTCAAAGAAACTACACTAAGAAGAATATTTTTCAATCCATAACTCTATCTTTTTGTGGAGCGGTTCATGGATAAGGTCTGGAATAGAAGGGGAGGGATGCAAGGAGGATATTCTTCGAAGTTCTCATCCTTGCCGAGGTTGAGGAACGCATGGTAGTATGTCGCTTTGCTCTTGTCCAACTAGGAATGGAAATGGTGCCACACCTTCACGCTAGTTTTCTAAAGACAAGCCCTAAGTGCATCTTTGAAAACTTGGCCCAAGAAGCACTCCACTAGAATCTCTCCACGAAGCTTCGACTTTGCCGACTTGAGCTCCTCTGTCTATTGATGGACCTAACGCTCCAACTGCTCTTTCTCCGAGCAAAATGCCTCCAACTGAGCCTGCAACCTTTTCCACTCCTCCTCAATAATGACCTTCATGGTAGTCGCTTCCTCCGAGCATGTGCTAGTTCATGGGCCAACTCTTGACTCTTCCTCGTTGATGCTTCTTTCCTTTGCCTCAACGCCTCTACGAACTTAAGCAACTTCATGGCATTTGCCCACAAGGCATTCGTCAATGTCATATGCTAACAGTAAGATAAGCAAAAGATAAGAAGTCTATCAAAGAGCAACAAAGAAAAGAAACCAGGGACACCAGCTCAGCTGAGAACTGATTCAGGAGCAATATCTTATCATAGACTTGCTTCATCAACACCCTAGGATTCACCCCCATAACGTCCACATCAACCAGGCTTGCTACCACCTCATTCGAACCCTCCTCGTAGGAAGTCTCCTCTGCCCGACGAATCCATTCCCTTTACAGATATACATACTCGACATTGGCAGTCACGGCCTTGTCCACAGGTAGATCCGCAGTGGAGATAGAGTCGTTGCGCAACCAACCTTTGAGATAACTTTTCTTGAGTTTCTTACCTCGAGGCTCGGCCTCATTCTGATGATGCTTTCACAATGTCAACCTCTCTGTCGAAGGCGGATGAGGCAAGACTGACACTACCAAGGCCAAATCCACCAGACAATCAGACGAGATCTTAGGCAGCTCTATTCGCACCATAGGAGATGAGTCCAGGGGAACTTCTGCTGGAGAAATACCTTCCTTGTTAGTGGGAGGCTCCCTAGGCGGGGATGCTCGTAAAGGTTCCAGTGATTGAAGCTCATTATCGAGCTTCTTTGGAAAGTAACAAAGAACTCTTCTTAGTGCATTCGTCGCTACAACAAAGTAAATTTGACAATCAGTAAAACAATTAAATCGTGATAAATTACCTAATGAGGAATACCTCGTTCACCCAAGGAGCCTGAAAATGTCACTCTCGCAAGGGAAAGACCTGCTTGAACCAAGATCGCCTTCTTGAGGAACACTTTGTAGGGACATTTACAGCTACGAACAAGAGAGATGACTTCATCGGTAAGATATCTATGATCGGTCTTAAGGGAGCAAACCGAACTAGTCCACAAGGAGAGAAGTATTACAGAAATTGCGAAAGGACTATGGCCAGAGAAGAAATCAGAAAGAAGAGGAAAGTTGCAAAAGCTACTCGAAACATCTGCGAAATGCCAAAAGCGGGAAATAATGAAAGTTCAAGGGCTATTGGTATATAACCCTTAAACTTGGAAGATTCATAATGTGGGAGACGAAAAGTTTGATAAGAGATCCATTAAAGAAAGCATGTTTATGAAGAGACGCCACAAAGTCAACTCTTAAAGAAAACTTCACAAACATTGGCAATCCTCCTCGTACTCACTTATTAGAGGTCGAGGAGGATCACCTTGACTGAACATCCAAGGAATCTGCGAAAAAGGTATCCACATACATTCTCCCAACAAAAGCCTATTACAACTCTTAACAAGTCTTATCCACATTGAGCTTCCAACTAAGGTGACGGAAAACGTCTTCTGCCACTCAACAATAAGATAGCAGGCAATAGTAACTGTCCACAAGTGGGCTAGACGCTTACCTGCTACAGCTTGAGGAAAAGACCATTTTACCCCTTATGAACTCTATAAATAGGTCGATATGGCCTGTGTAATGGATAAGTAATTCCGGGAGATAAAAGTTAAGGCATGCTTGCTCTTATTCGCACCCTTACCCACACACCCATACCGCAATAATCTGCTTGTCGTTCCGTCCCTCAGGTCCAAGAGTTATATGGTGTGGATCAAATAGAACTTTTACTTGATCGCATTAGTAAGCTCACAAAGCTAAACGATTAATGAGAAAAGTGTTTGTGCGCTATGATTAATCTATTTAGAGCTCACTCTATGGGTCCATCGGTTCCAAGCTAGCTCACAAAGGATGTAGTACTTTATTTGTAACTACTCAAAAAAATAGACACACAATGATTAGAAGTTTATGAAATGGCGGAAAAAGAAGACAAATGTTTTGAGAAAATGAGAAACAAGACAAGACGTGTATGTCGTGCACGAAGGGTTGTGTGCATGCACGCCGTGTCACACGCTTAGAGAGAGAGAGAGAGCACAAGGGCCCCATTCCTGCATCAATGGGCATGCAAATGGGCATGTCTTCCATCGTGCGTATCGTGCAGGCATTGTCTAAGCAGTGTGAGCGCCTTGCGTGCATCGATGCCACGCTGGGCCCTGACCAAAGGGTCATGTGCCAACATGAGGCGCATGCACGCGGCACATGTCATGTGCATGGACAGGGCATGTGGGCATGCATGATAATGGATCGCAACCAGCCCATCGCACAATGCATGGCAGTGGGGCATGTGCAAGACATGGCCTATGTCCATGGTATGGGCCTGACCTCTCCGATGTGGTGCACAACTGATGTTCCAAGCACGTCCATCTCGCCAGAGGTGCCTGTCCGACGAGAGGGTAGCCCGTGCCTCACTTTTTCGTATACTTTCCATAAATTAGAGAGTCTAATTTGGGCTTATAATTAAGTTTTTAATTATAAGGCATATGGAATAATAATTAAAGTTTTATTGGGTTTAATTAAATGAGATTTAGTAAGATCCCAATTAGGACTTAATTAAAGGATTCCTAGTTGGTCAAGATTTCTATTACTTAATAATTTGGCCTAACGTAGGGAATAATTAATCTAAGTCTTGACCTAACTCCTCATTATAAATATAAGGCAGTACCCTTAGCCTCAATACAGGTCTTGTCTCACAAGAAACAAGAGAATTTTGAATTCTTCTTCCTATGGGACGATAACCAATTTTTGGGTAGAGAGAAAAAGATAGTTTTTCTTCTTTCTTTAAATATTTGTTCATGTGTTGAGATTAGATCTAACTAGAAGTTAGTTTTGGATTTGTTTCTACTTTATTCTTTTGGGAGTACAAAAGAGATCCATCATTTTGAATTATAGTCCCGGAATATAGCTCAAAAACCTTGGCGGTTACGAAGCTTGAACAAGAAGGTGATTTCCTTTTGATGAGTAAGGATTGCTTGGAGGTCTTCAAGCATAACGAATCTAATTTTTTTACTTTTGATTTAATTACTCTGTGTGTAGATCTCCTGTATGATATGCGAGTTGGTTTATTCACAAATTTAGATGATGAGTATGTTTTATTTAAATTTTAACGTTTAATGCAGCAATAGCTAAAAGGATCCAAATAGACTGAAATTTAGCCACTGATGCAAATATCTCCTCATAATCGATCCCTTCGATTTGAGTAAACCTCTTAGCCACCAGACAGACCTTGTATAGAGTTAAGTTGCCATCCATATCGGTCTTCCTCTTGAAAACCCATTTGTTTTTGATAGGTTTTACCCCGTCAGGCAAGTCAACCAAGTCCCAGACATGATTGTCTTCCATGGATTGCAATTTGGATTTCATGTCCGTAAGCCATTCCTCGGAATCTTCTCTCGACAATGCTTCATTATAAGTCATAGGATCGACATCACCGGTAGGTAATATCTCATGTAGTCCTAAATACATCTCAGGTTCTCGAACTTTGAAAACAAGTTAATCAAACGCCTTGGAAAGGAAATTCTCTCCCTGACCTTCTAATAAGTGGTGCAGCTTGTTCCATAGCCTCGCGTGGAACTCGCTCAACTTCGGTGTGACCCGAAGTCTCTGGTAGTGGATCATCTCGAATTTCTTCAAGAATGATCTGGCTCCCACTACTTTCCTTGGAAAGGAAATCCTCTTCCAAGAATTCACCATGTCGGGCAACAAACACTTTGTTATCCGACCGCTGATAGAAGTAGTAACCCTTGGTTTCCCTCGGGTATCCTAAGAAGAAGCATTTGTCATATTTAGGACCAGGCTTGTCAGGCATCAAACACTTAACATACGCTTCACAGCCCCAAATCTTGAGATAAGACAAGTTAGGAACACTTCCCATCCATATCTCATACAGAGTCTTGTCCACTGATTTAGTAGGAACTCTATTTAAGGTTAACATAGCCGTATCAAGAGCGTATCCCCAAAAGGATAAAGGTAATTCCATACGACTCATCATCAACCATACCATATCCATCAAGTACGGTTTCTACATTCGGACACACCATTCTGCTGCGGTGTTCCAGGTGCAGTCAACTGAGGAACGCTTCCACATTTTTTAAGATGATCACGAAAATAAAAACTCAGGTACTCGCCACCACGATCCGATCGCAGTGCCTTGATCGTCGTCCCAAGTTGATTTTCGACTTCATTTTGGAACTCCTTGAATTTCTCCAAGGATTCATTCTTGTGCATCATCAGAGACACATAGCCATATCTACTGAAATCATTAGTAAACATAATGAAGTACAACTAGCCACCTCGTGCATTTGTGTTCATAGGACTACACACGTCTGTATGAACTAATGCTCCGAGCTCAGTGGTTCTCTCGGCAACCTTCATAAAAGGTGCCTTGGTCATCTTCCCAAGTAAACAAGATTCGCAGCTATCAATTGACTCCCAGTCAAAAGAGTTCAGAAGTCCAGTCGTTTGGAGCTTCTTTATGCGATTCTCGTTAATATGACCTAAGCAACAATGCCATAAGAGGGTTGAGTTATCATTAGATATGAGTCGTTTAATACTTTGCGGTTTAGGTATGCTGTTGTTCCTAGACGGAACCATACCCTTACCTTTTACCGACTCTTGAACCTTTCCTTTCTTCTTTTTCTCACCCACCTTGCTATTCCCTGATGCTGATAATGCATCAGGTACCCGCCTGGTGCCTGATGGAAGTCTCAGCCGTCGATAGCATCGAATGCAACTCATTCAACGGCTTCACAATTCTCGCCATATTATAGTTCATGATAAACATCGAAAAGCTAGATGGTAGAGAATGTAATATCAGATCAGTGCAGAGTTCTAAGTCGATTGTAGAATCCAACTTCCCAAGTTGTTCTATTAGATCCATGATTCTCTGAGCATGCGTACTGACCGAGGCTCCCTCAGCCATACGACAATCAAATAGTTCTTTAGCAATACGATAACGCTCACAACACGCTTGCTCTTGAAACATGTTTTTTGAGCTCGCGAATCATATCGTATGCTTTCCAATCCTCAAACAGTTTTTTAAGATCGGGAATCATAGATACGAGCATGAGGCAACTAACCTCATTTGCTTAATCGACTTTATTCTCGTACTGTTCCATCTCAGGACGAGAAGCTGTAACAGGTGGAGGTAAAGGAATAGGTACATCCAGGACATGGTCCTTCTTTTGTTGTTTTACAACAATTTTCAGGTTACAGTACCAATCAGTAAAATTGGAACCGTTGAGTTTGTATTGTTCCATTACAGATACGAGGGGATATGCATTCGGAATCTTAGATGCCATCATCTACAAAACATCGGACAAAATACAAAGATTTAGTTCAGTTTCATGTTGTGTATTTAGTTCAAAACTAGTACTAAACCATACTACATATATGATTGTGTCTCTGTATGCAGTAGGCCCGAGATCCATATTTTACCAAGCCAAGCCAGCTTTGGCATGACCTTAGAATGGATTTATTTAGGTAAACCTCACTCGGTTAATCACATGCCCCGCATATGACTCTCGGTTTGTTAACGACACCTCGTATATTGTTAACACCTTGCACTCGGGCTCGAACTTATCCGATAGCCCTATTAGACAAACCTACTTTATATGCCCCGCACGACCTCAACTCCTACAAGATACAAGGCAATGCCTACAAAAGCTTAAACATCAACCCTATTGAAGTAGTTTGAAGAGGATAGAATAAGAAGTGTATTACGTCCTAAACCCCTAAATCTCAAAATTCTCAATTTTTGGATTTAGCAAATTCAAACTCAATTAACCACTTAATTATGTAATTAACACTTCTAATTACATAATCCACCGATTAATTGAATCAATATCACCTAACCCTAACAAAATCATTCAAATCCAATTTAGGGTTCTTGAGGCAATTCGGGATTTTTGGATTTGTCCAAATTCACAATCAATTAAACACTTAATTATGTAATTTCAGTCTCCAATCACGTAATTAATGTTTTAATTGAACAAGATGGAATTAAACTCATCAAACCCGAATTAGGGTTCATCATGAATCACACGAATTTTTCAAAATTCTACAAAATTGAAAACCAAAACCGTGAATTCATCTCCTAAAACACGAATTAAACACAAAACCCAAGCTCTGATTCCAATTGTTGGATCAACGGGCCGATTTCTAACGTATCAAAGATTTTTAACTTCGAACCAACTTTGAAATCGGAACCCAAAATATGTGAATTTGTGTTCTAGGATGTAAGAGATAATCGTACGTACCTTATTTGGCCGGAAGTCGACGAACCCACTGGAGTTCGATCAAAACCTGTGCGGAAAAATGGGACAAAATGAGACCATGGAAGTCCCAACGAGGTAACTCTCTATCACGTGCATTCCTTGGTGAAGAGAAGGAGTTGCTAGGCTCGATTCCGGCAAACGAACGGCGAAGAGAAGATTTTTCAATCGAACGGTTTTTCCTTCAATTTTCTTCTCACGATGAAGACGATGGACAGAGAAACTTAATCTTATTCGACCGCTAACGATGATATTTATATCTCATGTCTCAATTGGGCTCCAAGCCCAATTGGGCTTTTTAAATGATTTGGGCTCAAATTTTTATTTGAGCCCAA